>JANHJO010004346.1:29351-40305 GCA_032468235.1 Pseudoxyrhopus heterurus
TATCTATCTATCTATCTATCTATCTATCTATCTATCCTTGAAGGCTATCAGGAGAATTCAGGTGAAGTTAAAGATTCTTGAAGAAGGTATTGGCTGAAAGCTATTGCAAAATTACGCGTGCTCTGAAATATTTTTTCAGCTTTGGAAGCTAAAGCGTTGCACAATCCCAATAATGTTTTTTTACTTCCACTAAATGTTCTGTCTCTTTCTGATGTGGGCGATGTTCTATTAAGATGACATCCTTGAACTCCGTACTGCAAATGAGTTAAAATATCTGACATGCAGGTAGCCCTGGACTTAATGACTCTAATTGAGCCTGGAATTATGGTTGTAAATATGGTTGTGATTGGATTTGAAGTTACAACTTTTTTTTTCTTTTTGTGGGTACCGGTAATTGTTAAATGACTGCCATGGTCATTAAGCAAGTACTATGGTCATTTAGTGAATCCATTTTCCCCAATAGGCATTTTTTTTTGCCAGAAACAAAAGAATAAAAATAAATGCCAGAAACCAGCAAAAAAAGTTGCAATCTGTTGGTAAAGGTAAGCCAGATGTCAAGTACCCAAAGTGCGATCACATGACCATCATAATTTAGAACAGGGGTGTCCAACTTTGGCAACTTTAAGACTTGTGGACTTCAACTCCCAGAATTACTTAGCCAGCAAAGCTGGCTGAGAAATTCTGTGAGTTGAAGTCCACAAGTCTTAAAGTTGCCAAGGTTGGACACCCTTGATTTAGAAAATGGTTTGTAAATAGCACTGGGCAGGTCCGTCATAACTTAGAATGGTCATTATGCAAATGGTTATAAGTCAAGGACTACCTGCAGTCTGTCCTAGTAGGTCGATGAGGTGACCTACTCACTTGCTCTGCTTCTGGTTCTCTTCAGGTTACTTTCCACTATCGAACCATGCTTTGCAGTTCAGATCAGAAAGTACTAGATGACAGTCATACCCGGGACAAGCCTATGGAGCTGATCTTCGGCAAGAAATTCAAGCTGCCTGTCTGGGAAACCATCTTGCACAGCATGCAGGAGGGCGAGGTGGCTGAATTCTTGTGTGACACAAAGGTATTTCTCATGCCTGTTTTGGGGGAGAATCTGGCAGAGGATTCATACAATCCTAGAATGTAAGGTTGGAGTTATAAAAACAGCAACAACAACCCTGGAAGATCATTCCAATATATGATCACAGCAGCGAGATTACTATATTCAGAAAGATTTGACACTACCTATTAGGGAGGAATGGTTGGTGAAGTTAACAGATTTTGCTGAAATGGATAGTTAGCTTTGACGAGAGAAGAGACACATCTGGTACTTTTATTACTGACGAAAAGCTTGTTATGGACTTTGCATAAAAATGAAAGAATGAACTTGCGACATGATGATGATGATTAGACAGGGCAGATTATAGAAAGAAAAGTAACATGATGTAACTTCAGAGAAAGGTTAAAATATATTTGTACTTATAACTGCTGTGAAGAATACCGAAAGCCATTCCTTTGTGCCTTTTTTTCCTATCCTATTTTACTTTTTTTTCCCTTTTCTTGCACTTTTTCCCCCTTTTCTTCTTTCTCTTGTCTTTTCATACTATCCATTAGTTTGTGTTGGCTTTTACCTTCCTGTTTCTTGTAGGCCATTTTTCATCTTGGCTTGTTGTCTTCTGGATACCCTTGTTTGCCAGGGACCTCTTTAAAACTCACTGCCCAAGAATTGATACACTATATTATCAATTGGTCTGATTAATACGGAATAAAAAGCAGCAATGACTTTTGAGTTATATGTATATAGTGTACATCTTTGTCCCCTTCAGAGTAAAATGATGTAAAATGTATATATGCAACTTTGCCGCTTACCAATTAAACTTGTACAAAAGAAACCAACAAGTTCTTCAGCCTGTATGGTGTACATGAAATTATAGTTTTGCAGTGTAGAACGTTAGTGTCAGAAGTAGGAAAAAGACCCTTCCCAAATTCTTCTATTGTGGCTCAAATATAAAGGGACCTTGATGATTTGGGCATGAGCAAAGGAATGCTAGGTTTCCTTCTTTTATAACATGCCCATGTCATTCATTTTTCCTAATTGGGAAAATGCATTTATTCCCTCTTGCCTGTGCCATTTTTCTCCCCCTCTCCTGCTTCTCCAGCACGTGGTCTTATATCCGATGGTGTCCAAGAGCCTGAGGAACATTGCAGCTGGGAAAGATCCTATGGAGGGACAACGACATTGCTGTGGCATTGCCCAGATGCACGAGCATCAGTCGCTGGGTTACTCAGACCTTGACGAGCTCCAGCACAATCCCCAGCCCCTCATCTTTGCCATTGAAGTGCTCAAGGTGAGGGGAAAGGAAAGGTGAGGTCCTCTGGGCTAGGCAGACTCAGAAAGGGCGATTGGGCTTCACATGTTTGGGAGACTCTTACCTGCTTGAGTATATGGCTCCACAAAGCAAGGAGAAGATAGATGCCTTCAGATGGAAGTTGGGGATAGTTTTTTCTTCATGAACGAATGCATGAGATCATTGTTTTAATGGAACTTATTTTCAAGGGAAAGACAGCATGCTTTTTATTGTCTCACTGTTTGAAGTAATGCAAGTCCTTCTTTTCCCTCTTATCCCATGTCAACTTTTTCAGCTTTGAGACATCTTTTCAATTGTTTTACTCATTTGTTAGATAACATGCATATCTCGCCTTTCCTCCAGGAACTCAAGGCAGCATGCACAGGTCCTCTACCTCCCGTTTTTCCCTACAATAACTCCCTTGTGAGATAGATTGGGAAGGCCAAAGGTTATCCAGGGAACTTCTATGGCTGAAAAGGGACTTAAATCCAGGTCTTCCCAGTGCCAGTCCAGTGCGTCTCCCAATCCATTGCATTAGTTTTCTTCCAACGCCTTAGAACCTGGGGTGATCAAAGCAGACTGGTTCTTAAGGGCCCTGCTTTCTCTAGCACCCGTGATCTAACCATGCTTGTTGCCTTGTGCCACACCAGGTGGAAAGACCTGGCACGTACCGACAGGATCCATGGGCTATGTCAGATGAGGAGAAGCTGAAGGCTGTGCCCCTGATCCACCAGGAAGGCAATGAGCTCTACAAGGAAGGCAAAGTGCAAGAGGCGGCTGCCAAGTATTACGATGCAATTGCTTGCCTTAAGAATCTGCAAATGAAGGTGACTGATGGTGCGGCTCCCCAGAGGTTGTTTCACTTGTATAACATTCAGGGCAGCAAGGGTTTGGCCACAGGGTCTGTGACAACTTGCCACAGCCAACTCGGCAGCCAATTCATCACGGGACAATTCGTCACGGGACAACACTAATATCGAAGGAACAATGGAGTAGAATCATGATGCCAAAGGAGGGGCAAAATGGAATGTGAATGAAAAAAATTAAAATATTTTTAAAAGTATTTTAAATAATTAAATTGAATTGCTGAATTCTCCCACAGCGAGTTGTCCTGCAGTGAGTTGGCCATGGCAAGTTGGCTGCGGCAAGTTGTCTCTTCTGGCTGCATGTGGATTTGACCTTGCTGCCACCACAAGAAATTCTGTCCCAGGCCAGGTGTTGCTACAGCTGACCCATGCTTTGTGCTCTTTCTCTTGCTCCATGCCATAGGAGCAGCCAGGATCTCCTGACTGGATCCAGCTGGACCAACAGATCACTCCTTTATTGTTGAATTACTGTCAGTGTAAGCTGCTGAATGAGGAGTACTATGAAGTGCTGGATCACTGCTCCTCGATCCTCAACAAGTATGAAGGTAAGGAGGCTTGTGAGCTATGGTGGGTTTGCAAGATAAGAGAAGTCCAAAATGTGGCAGATTAATGGGGGAGGAGAAACATCAAGGCTGAAACTAGAGCAGGCCTTCAGGGGTCCTTGGCGTCAGGCCATGGATTCGGCCTAGCTTACTCAAATGGCCACTTCCCCCACAGATAACGTCAAAGCCTACTTCAAGAGAGCAAAGGCCCACGCAGCCGTCTGGAACGCAGCTGAGGCTCAGGCCGATTTTGCCAAAGTTTTGCAACTAGATCCATCGCTGACCCCAGTGGTGACCCGGGAGCTGCGCAACTTGGAAGGCCGCCTGCGTGCGAAAGAGGATGAGGATAAGATTCGTTTCAAAGGCATCTTCTCCCAGTAGTCCTTGGACCGGCTGCTGATGCTCTCACTCAGGACAGCTCTGGCTTTCTATCTGAGCCTGTCCAGGGAGAAGTTGTGTAAATGTGGTGTGTGGCTCCTTGTCAGGCTTATCCCCACCCTCCACACCAACCTTGGAGGGAGTCAGCTTTTCTTGCCAACAGAGTTCGTACTCTCCATGCCAATAGCACTATTTGCTACTGCCAGGGTTAGATACGGCAAGAAAGTGTTTCAGATTCTCCAAGCCGAAGCAGGGTGGGTGGAAAGCATGCCCAGAAATGTATCTGCCACTTAGGTGGCAGCCTATCTTTCTCCTGCAATTGATTTTATTCTCCTGTTTCACCACACATGGTGCCTTTTGGTCATCTGAGCACAAGGAAGGAAAGTTAACTTTCTTGGGCTGATGTCTTACAAAAGGGCTGGCAGAAGCTCTGGCTGAAGGGTTTGCTTTGAATCGAGGCTTCTTTTCCATCTACAAATCTCCTTTCGGCTGTTGGAGGAAAGGCTGGGCATAGGAGCATCTGATCTCTAGAAACAGCAGCGGCTTCCACGTCTGGATGTGGGCAAGAGAAAATGAGGTGCCAGTAATGACAAATCTGAGAGTTGATGGGCTCTTGAATACCCTGCTCCCTCTCTTGAGAGTCACGCAAGCACATACACAATCTCAGGCACCCTTTCCCCAATCTTTGCTGCTATTTGAATATATAGGATTATACCAGTAATCCCCCAGCTGCAACTTTCTTTTCTAAAAGAAGCATAGCGAGTGTCTCTGTTGCAAGTTAAGAAGGGAAAAGCAAAGCATATCTGAGGGAAAGGCAGGAGCTCATGTCTGCTGTAGTGAGGTGGCTGTGCTGGCAAACTCCTCAGTCCACCCCTGGGGAAGGAATCCTGTGCTGGTCGAATCTGAGAGGAAGAGTTGTGTATTGTCACTTCCCAGCCTTGGATTGGTGGAGCTGCTATAGTTTGCCTGCCAAGGGACATTTGAGTTCCCACCCAACGCTACTTAGGTTTGATATATAAAAGAGAGAGAGACCTGGTGGGCATGGCTTCCTAATTAAAATAGGCTGAAATATTTCCTTCCTTCTCTCTTGTAGAAGCCATCGGAGCAAAGGGGATGCTAGCTGGCCTACCTCATCTACGTATTGGAGTGGCGTGCTGTACTCCACCCTCTCAATAGCTTCTGACTGCTTTAGAAATCTCCGCCATAAAATCATCCCTTCTTGAATGCCAACTTTCCTCCATCAGTAGCATTTACTGGCAAAGTGGGTCCCTGGACTTGGGTTCTGCGGCCACTCCTTGTTCAAAACGTGCCCGCTCCGAGTTTTGTTCTTGAGTGGAGCGAGAAGGGGGAGATGGGCGTGCAGTCTTGAGCTGGTACAGAAACCAGCCTCAGCTTGGGCTGTGGAGTGGTGGTTGTCAGTGGCTCCCTCCAGAAACTCTGTAGCTGAGTTTCCACAGTGTGTGCTGTGTGTTGTGCGTGCTGTGTGTTGGAGGAATTGTATGGGGATTACCTTGCTGGATTTGGACAAAAAAATCCTCACTACTACAAACTGGAGCCTCACTATTGACTGTCTTGCTTTTGATGGTGCAGGATAGTGAAGGCCGCACCTAGGAGCTAGGCTTCCCGGTCCACTCCCCATTCCCAAGTAATGCAGAATAGTAGTCATTTGCTGTTGCTGCTGGGAGTGGGGCTGGGGTATCTTTCAACCCGTCTCACAAATTTTCTTGGCAACTTTCCAGTCTAGGATCAAGGACCTGTTTAGTGTGTTTGTATCCATGTGTCTCTGTGTGTCATATCTATTGATTGCAGCCAAGAGACAGGGTGAAAATTCTTCCTTCGTAAGACCAGAACAAGGGACACGTCTGGTTGGATGCAGCTTTCCATAATTGGGAGATCTCCAGCTAAGTTTGCGCTGCCTTTGGGAAGCACAGCTAAATGAAGAAGCTGAGCTATATAAAGCAGGAGAGTATTTTTTCTTTCTTTCCTGTGGTGGATGAGACTGAGAATTGTTTCCTACTGGAGACAGGACAGGGATGTTTCCTTCCATCCTGCCTCCTCAAAGTTTCTATTGCCAAAGTTGCCTGTGAACCTCTCCAGATTTAGCTATAGGCCTGGTAGCTGACAATTCACCAGTTTTACTGCTACAATTGTTCACTACCTTCTTTTAAGGGGCATGAATTAGGTCTAGTCTGTGTGTATTTCTCTCACTAAATTGCAGGGGATTTCATGATTTACTTTTTATTTCAAGGGACTCCCCCCCCCCCCCCCAAATTCAAATAAACTAATCTCAATCCAATCCATGACTCCTCGGAAGAAAATAAGACCTTGTTTCCCTGTGTATTTCCCCAATGTTGGTAAAGCTGTGCATTTGTATAGCTAGAGCTGCTCTCCAGATGTTAGTTCTTGGCTGCTATTTGCTGTGCCTTCTTTTGTGAGCTCTTGTAGAATAAACATATGCTTTTGATAGCTTCTAGACCAGAGTTGCCTGGTGGTGATGACGACGATGATGAAATTTATGGGTGCATCTTCAGCACCCCTAAGGGATGGCCAGTGATGGGAATGAGAACCCGTTGCTGAAGTGCTTTTGTGATGCAAAGCCTCCATGTGCTGACAGAAGGCAACATGTAACACAGTTCAAATTAAAAAAAGAGTATTTTCCTCTCGGATATTTTCTGTGTGGCTTCTTTAAAGTGTGGCTTTAACAGGATGGTACAGCTTTCCACTAATTGGTGTTGCTTGATAGTGTTGTCATTAGCAAAGGCACCTTCCTCTTCCACAGGCCTGTCTTTCTGGCTGCACATCTCTGAATCGATAGCGGTCTTTCAGGGAAAATGAGACGCAACCAAATTAGAAGTGTAATGCAGGGGCTTGCCTCTACCCTGTACGGTGTGTTTTCTTGTGCCTTGCAGGGCTTGTGAACTTGTTCCTCTTTCAGTTTAGCCTGGCCATTGTCTCCAGGGTCAGAATTAGAGCAGAGAAAGTGGAAAAGACCATCATGAGGTGCACACACCTCATGGTTCTTGCAGCCTTGTCATTCATTACTGTAATTTAATGGATTTACAGTTTAGAGTTCTGTACAAAAGATGTTAGTGGAAATAGAAGCTTGAAATTTTGCTCCTCTTAGGACCCGTTTTATCTATTTTGCTTTGAGCTGCTACTGAGAAGAGCGTTCATAATGTTCTAAGAACTTATGAAAAGGTATTTTTAAAAAGTTGAACTAGAAATAGATTAGTTTAATTGGATGAGGCCAGGTCACATAAGGCTGATCTGTTCAGGAGTTTAGATAGGGTTAAGCAAGTCCTATGGGAAATCAACAAAATTATAACATCGTAAGGAAGCCTGCGCAAATTCTTCTTCCCCGGAAGTGATTTTTTTTTAATTTTTTTTTAGCAAAACATGGCCCAGGTTCTTTAATATCCTCAGTCAAATCCTGATCAAAAAGCATTTTTTCTTACCAAATTAGAATTAGGTGTCATAAATGTTTTGGAGTGTCTAAAAAGCAATGTTGATTATGGGGGGGAGGGGGGAAATCACGAGGTATTTCATTGTTTCAAACCAAGTCTTTAAACAAAAAACTAAAGGAAAATAATTATGCAATCAATAATTTATTAAACCTCCATTTTGTAAAGCCAGTTACAAATTAAACAAAGAAGTGCAGAAATAAATCTGCAATACAGTCAATGTCTGTTACATTCCCAATTGGGTTTTAGCTGCCTGCAGCAACCCGTGAGCCAGGATCTAGCAGTACAGTAGTATTGCAGGTTCAAGGGAGCAGAGGAATATATCATGGAGACTGAAGGCCAGGCTTCCTCCAAGTAGTGCCCTCCGTGTGTGAAAACTTAATTGGCACGCTCCAATATACAACATGCCAGCTGCAGTGACTGGAAATTCTTGATCCATTAGGAGGGCACTTGGTTGAGAGGAAGCCTATCCTTGTCAACGTAGTGAACCGAAGAATAAGGTCACGTGTCTCTTCTACCTGTCTCCCCAGTTCCATGTTCAGAAACTGAAAAGATACAAGGGCAACGGAATGGATTCAGCCTGACATATTAAGGCAATGTCTATAGAGAGATGATTTGTGATGTTAAGATCCCAGCCTGACCGATGTAATCACATTACATGCACCAAATATTTGGGGGGGGGGGTCTCTAATTGTTCCTCCGTTGTGGCAGAGAATGAAAAGATTTGCGGGGTCATCTGAAGTTTCATTTGGTCATGTTCCTCATTTGCAATCCCAGAGACGGGAGGCAATGGATGGTCACTTGGGCTTGGGGGAAATCCTTTGCAGACGTCCATTTTCTATGGGTTCTGGGAGGGCTGGACATTCTGCAGCACAGAGCTGGATGTAAAATGTAACCTTATCCTCTGAATGAACCAGATAAATGTTTTTCTGTCAAGTGGCACTTCCCCAAACATGCAGCATGAAAAATTTCCAGAAGGTGGTAGGTGGACATCTCTAGTTCAGCATTCCTCAGCCTGGGGAACGCCAAGGGCTGAAGCTCACGCATCAGGAGAAAGCCCAGTTGGGGAAATGTTGCTTAGCTGTATTAGGATTGGCAAACATTCGTACTGTGACTGAAAGTACAGGCAGTCCTCAACTTACAGCCACAACTGAGGCCAAAATTTATGTTACTAAGTTAGAAAATTGTTAAGTGAATTTTGCCCCATTTTATGACTTTTCTTGCCACGTTGGTTAAGTGAATCACTGCAGTTGTTAAATTAATAGCACAGTTGTTAAGTGAATCTGGCTTCCCCATTGACTTTGCTTGTCAGAAGGTCACAAAAGGGGGATCACATGACCCCCGGGACACTGACCATCGTAAACACGAATCACTTTGCCATGCATCTGAATGTAAATCACATGATCATGGAGATGCTGTGACGGTCGTAAGTGTGAAAAATGGTCATAAATCATTTTTTTCAGTGGCTTTGAAAGGTCACTAAATGAACTGTTGTAAGTTCAGGACTACCTGTAATATAAATTAAGGATTGGGTAGGGGCATGCAATTCAAGAGCCTGGATGTCTCAATTATAAACTGAAAGAATACTTCCATTGGGACAGAGGCTAGATAATACTGCGCTCTCTGATATTTTGATCCTTCTTTAGTCTCAGCTGCCATAGCTAGTAGCAAAGGGCTGGGGGAGTTCTGATCCAAAGCCTCTGGACAGCACCGAGAGAGACAGGAGCTTCATCATCTCCCTAATGTCTTTTATTTCTTGTTACTATCAAACCCAGATAAATTAGATCTGAAGGTAAACCTGTTTATTTTGCAGGAACCGCATTGAGGGTTCAGACCCTCTATTTTCTTAGCAAGGAGTTTGGAGCATTTTATCAGTATTTGTTTAAGGGTTTTCAAAAATATTTTCAGTGCAAGTGAGCCAGTGTATTATTTTCTACACAAATCACATTTAACCTTAAGCTCAGAGTATCTTTCTCCAGCCTGGCATCCTTTAGATGTATTCAGTTACAATTTCATCAACGTATCCAGGAGGCATCGGAGCAGAGGAGAATGCGCTCAGGCTGTTCTTTCTGTCCATCTTGCCACCATTTCTTCCCATTGCTTGTATATATGACGACAGTGCAGAAAAATCAAACATTGAAAAAAATAGTGCAAAGTCCAAACTCCTTGCCAAGGAAGAAAGAGAACTGCAGCATACAGGTGAATATAAAATTTGACTTTATCCTCTGAACGAACCAGATAAATATTTTTCTACTAAGTGGCACTTCCCCAAACATGCAGCATGAAAAATTACGAAGGACTTCAAGAAGGAACAATGCCATGTCTTTACATTTATGCAGCCTTGTGACAGCTGATCTCCCGTGTAGCAGGAGTCCCAAGCCTATAGACGTAGTACTGAAAACTGATTTGGAAGTTGAAGTCTTTGCTTGAAGCCACTGGAGATAGTAACAGTCTTGGAAAGATGAAGTCTGTTGAGATGTAGCAGCTCATTCCTGAGAAATCACACATGCTCCACCCAAGGAAGAGCTAACAAAATCTCTTTCAGATGTGGAATTCTTGCTGATATTAACTTAAGCAACTCTCCTGCTGTTTTTATTGCAGAAAAGGTTTTCACATGATGATCTTTCAAGCAAAGATGGCTCTTGCATTGTCCTTGCAGTAAGATCTGACCCACAAAGAGTGGGCCCAGGAAAAACCCACATAAAACAGAATCTAGCCTCTGATGTTCTAATTTTCATTATAAAAGGGTCTGGATGTTCAACTGTAACCTTTTATTGTCTGTCAGGCAAGATGCTGGAAGGTGAATTATGGAGTAATGTTTCCTTACAAAACGAATCTGCTACAAATTTGGCTGAGTCCCACCACATGTCCTCAGCAGCATAATTAATTCTGCAAATCAAATCACCTCATCCAGATACTCGCATGGCTGTCCAAGCTGGTGGCTGATCTGATGCTACAGCATTTCTTCACAATCATATTGATGTAGGCCTTCATGATTTTAATTATTTCTCCCACCTAATGAAATAGAAGAGAATTATCAGAACCCTTTAGTAAAGCACGAAACCACTGGACTCGGGGTCCAAGACAAGTTGAAGACATATTTTACAACTCAACAATGCCAGCAATACCAATAGCACTTAGACTTATATACTGCTTCCCAGCGCTTCCCAGCCCTCTCTAAGCGGTTTACAGAGTCAGCATATTGCCCCTAACAATCTGGTCCTCATTTTACTGACCTCGGAAGGATGGAAGGCTGAGTCAACCTTGAGCTGGTGAGACTCAAACTGCTGTGGCTCAGTGGTTAGAACGAGGTACTGCAGACTACTCTGCAGACTTGGCAGTTCAGCAGTTTGGCTGATCGAATCCCACCAGCTCCA
>JANHJO010004346.1:42779-57774 GCA_032468235.1 Pseudoxyrhopus heterurus
AAGGAAAGGAAAGGAAAGGAAAGGAAAGGAAAGGAAAGGAAACGAAAGAAGGCAGGCAGGCCATTGTTTAGGAGATGAAATTATCCAGGCTTAAGTTTGTTCTATACTTCGTGCTGAGGGTTTCTAGCCACTAATGTCACTTTAAAAGTTATTAAATGCGTGGGATCAATTGGAAAAAGAGCAATGGGAACTTTGGAAAGTAAAGGAAGATGGAACTTGAAAATAAATGTTTTAAATACAAACCTATCATTTAAGGATGTCTTAAATGCGGCATAGTAGGAATTTTTAGAAAAATATCCTGGGCATATGACAAAAGCAACAGCAATTTGGGAATGCTAGCTCACAAAGTAATTTTCATAGTGGGCACATCCAGTCACAAAACAGAGATGAACAGGTGATTCCAGAAACCAAATAACTTTCCTATGATCCTGAATACAAAAGGTGTCATCTGAATCTCACAATACAACACAAATCTAGAATCACCAACACGCATACCGCGTGTTCGACCCCAGCTTCCTTCTCTTCCTTATTGCCATCCCAGTTTTCTTCTTTACCTTGTCCCTCCTTTCCTTCCTTCCTTCCTTGGCAGCTGGGAATACTGAAAAGGCAAAACCTTTTGTTTCATGCTATGTTTCCTTCCTTGGATTGTTTGTCCAAATGGAACACAGAACCAGAAGATGTCAGGTGAATAGAGGCCAATATTTCACACACGCACCAAAACCAATTAACAGATCGTGGGGGAAAAACACAAAACATCTGGAGGACACTTGGGTTATGGGTGGAGGTATGTGCAGAGATAGTGCTGCTGATGAGCGTCACAGTGCTTTACCCCACACATGCTTCCATGTCTCTCTTACCTCAACGTCGAAGAGAGTGGAGCCGTAACCTGACCATTCTTTCATGATTGCCATGTAAGCCACCATGGCCTGTTGCTGTAGCAACCCCTGCAGTTTGTTCCACTTTTCCGTTACGCTGGCCCGAGCTGCTGACAGTTCTTCTTTCACCCACATCTCTACCATCTGCTCCTCTTCCACTTTTTGCTTCTTCACCGAGCCGGTCTTGAAGCCACGCTTCAGAGTGCCCTCCAGGAAGCTAGTCCGCCTTCTCTCCAGAACTTGGCTGCTGGAACCGCTGCTCTTCATTGACTGCAGAATCTTCGACTTCAGACGGTTCACTGGATAGACGCTGTCGAGGGACCAGGACATTTTGAAATAGTCCCCATAAAGATACTGCAGTCTCAGTGATGCCAAGTGTTGCAGGGTCTCCTCTGGGCCGGGGAAGTGACCCTCAATGAGACTTTCATGCGCCTGTTAAAAAGTCGGAAGTAACAATTATTCCCAGCCTTTTATATTTGCTTATAATGGAGTGCAGTGTGGTAAATCGTATCACATTTCAGGATATACTTCACAGGTGATACTAGTACTGAAATGTGTAAAATGTGAACTTGCAGCTATTATGATTACAACCTGTAAGATGTTCAATAGCATAGACTCTCCTGACCTTGGAATTCTGTTTTATCGTAATTACAATATTATGATTAGTGTCTTGTTTTCTCAGGTAACATAAATCGATTTGGTTTGTTCCCAGCAATGTGCCAAAGCAGGCTAATTCTTTTCATCTCAGTCTGATCCATCTAAACACCAACTCCCTGATCTGTTGACATAAAACCTTTGGCCCAGTCAACCCCTAACCCAGTCCTGATCAATGCTCTTGGCAGCACATACTCTAACTGCATCAAAAACTCCCATTTTAGGGACTATGGAATTCCCTATTTTTTTCAGTTCTGTTTTTTTATCAGCTTCCTACCCATGGAATGCAAGCAAGTCTTCATCACTTCATTGCCCCCTTTCCAACTGGCTGCATAGAAGGCATCAGCAGCTTGAGAAGGTGTGTTCCGATGCTCAACACCTCCTCAAGCTATTGGTACTGAACTCTGAAACAGACATGTTTTTCAGCCTCCTAATATCTCCAATTTTTTGTCAAGGACTAACTGGGTGAGCTTTAAAAAATTGTCCATTGTTGATTGAGTTTGGGCATTTGCTTGGCACTGCTGACAAACAGGGTAGTTTCACCTAAAACAGGCTCTTTGGGCTAAAAGGAAACCTCTCCAATCCCACTGCTGGTTAAGTTTCGTCATTTGCTAACATGCTACATCCATCCTTGACCCAATGAAGTTGAATGAATCTAACTGCTTAGTCTGTCTCATGGAAGGCTTACCTGCTCAAACATAAAAGCAAATTCCACTCCCTCCTTTGGAACATTTTCAACATCGAGAAAGCAATAGAGTTTAAAATACAGCTGCCAATGGCCATCCACATCCTCTTCCATGGATCCAGCAAGTCTAAACACATAGGAGGAGAGTTTGGTGATCATTTGGATCATGGACCAAGAAGAAGACTAAGATGTCACAGGGATGTCACTGAAAACTACTTCTTGCAACTCCTTCCACAACATTTATAAGAGCTCAGCACATGGTACACTACCAACATTTTCATATCACTGCAAATAGTAGCAGGAGTGGACAAGGCAAATTATGAGATGTTGATACTGTTTGTGCCAAGTGACTTTAGCATTATAGCTAATGAGGTAATATATGGCCCATGTCGGGAGGGGAGGGCCAAGAAACAGAAGATATATGAAGCATGGTATTGCAAATGAGCCATAGCCTTCTTAGCAAGAAGTGCAAAGTACCGTATTTTCAGAGTGTAAGACGCACTTTTTCCACCCCAAAAAGTGGGTGGAAATGTCTGTGTGTCTTATACAGCTAATGTTGCTGAAGCCCCCCCCCCCGGCCGGCCCCCCCCCGGTGGATCAGCTGTTTCAGGCTGCAGGGCTTGCCATTGCCTATTGCTGCCTCTGTGCGCCCCATTTTTGGCCTCCGCATCCCATTTTTGGCCTCCGCACCTCCCATTTTCCGCCTGCTTTGATCCGTGCTGCCTGGAATGGGCCAAAAACTGGGCATGCGGAGGCTGAAAACGGGATACAGAAGCTAAAAATGGGGCGCGCAGAGGTGGCAATAGCTATGGCAATCCCTGCAGCCTGAAACAGCTGATCATCGGCAGGCCAACTAATAATCAGCTGCTTGTGCTAATCAGGCTGTGCTGAAGCTGACCAGGCTGTTGGCTGTTTGCTGTTTGCTGCAAGGAGGCAAATTGGTGGGAGGCAGAGGCAGATTTTTTCCCCTTGTTTTCCTCCCCAAAAGCTAGGTGCATCTTATACTTCGGAGCATCTTATACTCCGAAAAATACAGTATATTCTTAGCAACAAAGACTAAACTTAAATAGAGGGCTAAGGCCTAAATAATTTGTATGGGTATTTTCACACTACGGACATTCAATTTTGCATCTATATCTTACACAAACTTGAAGTGCAAGTATGGTTATTTCTCTTACCTTTCAAACTTGGCCAAAACATCTGCTACAATCACCCGGCTCTCAATGGCTTTATCTACATGTTTATTGCGCTCAAAGAGGGCAAACATATTCCGACTGTCTTCCATGGCCAGCCCCCGGATCAGCTTCTCTACCACCTGGAAGTAGAGAGAGAAAGTAGGAAAGTTGAGCCCGACCAAGTTATTCTATCATTGTTCAACAACAGAATTGGGCTATAAGACGTGATTGGGAAAGGCTACAAATAGACTGGACAAAGGATGTACATTTTGAGACAGAGTTTCTAACGAACTGGCCTGCAGATCAGAAGGGAAGAGAGAGCTTCCATTTCCAATTTTTTAATTCTTTCTTGGATCAGCCAGTGAAGAGACAGCAATTATAGAATTCCTAGGCAGCCCTATTTAAAAAAAAAAGTCTTCTATTCTTACCTCCCCTGCACTGGTGTGAGAATTGATAGTGATCTGACAAGAACCTCCTCCGTGGCAATAGACAGTAGTGGTCATTTCCTCCCGAGCGGTAAGTGCTTGTATTTCCTCCTGGGAGGGGACAAATTCTCTGCTCTTGGTTCTCTTCAGGGAATCCATGATAAACTGAGAATACTGGTCTACTTCTGTGCCCAGAAAGAGATCTTTTATTCTGGGATGGGAAAAGAAGATGTACAGTGTCCTGTAACACATTTTGATTCAGAACCTTCCATCATTTGTACGTGGCAGAAGAGAAGCCAAACTCATTCAAAGGCCATAAGTTATTTATCACCCAAAAGACAATTTTGTCATTTGATTTAAAGAAATTATACTAATTTGTGCCTCTCCCACCAGAAGGTATTTAGAGTTTTCTGATGACAGAGCTACATTTTCACATTTTACATTTTCATTTTTACAGTGCCAGGGAATAAAGAACACAACTGTGTAATTACCTCCTAGGAGAGGCAATGCAAACATATCACATTGAGGGTTTTACAATATACAGAACATAAAGCATGGATCAGAATCTCTCCCAGCATGTGGTCTAGTTTTTAACTTTCGGCTGCAATCTACACCCAAAGGCAACAAAAGCACGAATGTGCATAGAATACCTCTTACCTCCTGAGATGAAACTTGAGGTAACGGAGGATTCCCCGGCTGGGAAGGAAGGTACAGCTCATGCAGGTCATAAGCTGCCAGTGATGAAGATTACCAGGGCTGTTGGGCTGTGGCACATGATTGGTTTGCTTGATCAGCTGACAATAGACTTCATCACGGAGGCCCCTGAGATCATGGCAGGTCTGAAGGATGCCCTGGATAATGGGGATAGGGTCAGACACTGACTCGATTTCCTGAAGGGAGTTGAAGATCTTCATGGCTTCATCCTGAAGACTGCTGTAGCCTTTCTCTTGCTGCACTGTAAGGGGGAAAAAAAACACAAGAACAAGGCAAGGGAGAGGACAATCAGTACAGTACCTCCTTGGGAAATATCTGTTCGTTAGGCAGTTTCAGGCTTAAACATAATAATCTTATGAAAATTACATATATGCCCCTCAGGGGGGTTGCAAAATACAGTTACTAATGTCTATTCTAGCCTTCTCTGAATTGGCATCCACCAGATGTCTAAAACTATAAGGGATTATGGTAAAGTTTATCACATCTGGACAGTGCCAGATTAGAGAAGGTGGCTCTACTCATCCACTGCAGTCACACAGAATAGTGTGCATAATGGTTCTCCTAGAACAATGTAGGATTCTCCACTACCTTCTCTTTTCCATCTAGAAAGGCACTAGATTCTACTCTGCTCTGAAAGGCAGAAAAAAGACAATCTGAGCTAAGAAGGTAACTGATGCAATAAGAAATATAATAAAATTGATTTAATTCAAGTTAGAAAAGGGAATCAAATTACCAGCATAATTCCTGAGGGTTCCCCTCTGTCTGGGGAAAATATATTTTAAATATTATTTCTATCATTAATTGCATTGTAATGATTTTTAACATTGTGAATACAAGAGTGCCCCATCCTGTTTACAGAACAAACTCAGTTTTGCATGCTTAATCTAAAGGCAACAGCACTACAAACATGTTTTGCTTATGTATACTTACGAATTTGTCTCACTAAAATAATGGATCTTGCTTTTTAATCAAATATTTATAGGACTGCAGTGTTCATTTTTACAGCCTTCTAGATATGAGACTTGATACTCCATAACTTTGCCCTGTCCTCTTGCCAGCTACGTTTTGACAATTGTTTCTTTTGCATCTTCTGATTCGTTTCCTCGAATGTCAAAGCCACAGTTACTTACTGTTGATGCCAACATCTCCATAAGGCAGGGGCAGCAGTGGTGAGTGCAAGGGATGCTGGGTGTATCTCAGGATGGGATTCCTTCGGTAGATTTGTTCTACCACTTCAGAATTAGTATTATTTTCCTGAAGTAAACAAAGGGGGCAGGGAGAGAAAAGGAGAGTGACAGAGATGTGGCTTTGCCTTTTTCCTCTCAATATACAGGGTGTACCAAAAGCCAGGCCCCCATTGGTCCATTCACAATAAGTTTTATTTTTCCCCCAGAGAAAATATTACTGTTAATGTTGAAAATTATTAGTTGAATCAGCAATCTTCTCCATGTGACATCAGAGGTGCTATTCAGCCAGTTCCGACAGGTTCCGGAGAACGGGTAGCAATAATTCGGAGAACCGGCAAATACCACCTCTGATTGGCTGACTGTGGCAAATGCCACCTCTGATTGGCCAACTGCATAGCCACGCCCACTAAGCCACGCCCACAGAACCGGTAGTAAAAAAAATTGAATCCCACCACTGTGTGACATGTATGATGTACTAATGATTTAAGCCCTGATGCAACATAATATGCAGCCTTTATTATGCTATATATACATTTGTCTAACACAACATGAAGGATCTACTACTGTCGGTAAAGTCTGTGGTGAAAAATGAATATGCATGTAGCTATATAATATTATCAAATGCCTCTGATTTAGTGATGGGGATAGGAATAAAGAGGTTTCATACATTAAAAAGTGCATTTTTGATTAAAAACAAGAAAGGCTTGTCAGGACCCTGGAGTTGTGTTCATATCCAGAAAGAGATTAAACTATGGCTTCTGTGTAGAGCTCAATTACGACTTTGTGGAACTCACCCTAATGTCACGAATAAGTTGCTGTGTGGGTGTTTCAATGGGAACTTTGCTGTCAATGACTCCTTGGATGGCAGAGGCCCAGCGCATGGCTTCATTCAACAACTTTGTGTAGAGGTGGTATGAATGCTTTCTGCCATGCACAGTGATGTTCCAGTAACCTGCTGGCACAAACACACCAAGGTGAGTGTGTCGCTATTTCAGACCAGTAAATAACAAGCAAACCAATGGAGAAGACAGGAAGAGGTGCTACTCAGCCCAGACATGAAGGCAATATGTTCTGTTCAACTGCAATGTGATGCAATGTTAAATGTGTAGCCCAAAGGCTCTGAAAGCTATTGGTTCTGCTATCAGAATGCTAATTAAAACCTCTTTGGTTAGGACTGCTCCATCATTCATTGAACATGGAAACCTATTTTGCTTCAAGAAACCAATGAATGAAATATTAAGATCTGCAGGTTGCACAATATTGGTTCAAGAAAAGTCTGGGCTTCTCAAGTATGAATGCAGAGCTAAGATCTAATTATATTTTTCTGGGGGTTTTTTCTAGCCATGCATGGGAGGTAAGCAAGTTGTTAGTGGACAAGCAGAGCAAACTGTTTCTCCTAGCAACTTCTGGGTAAGAAGAGCCTTCATTCTACTAAGCCGGAATTCAAGGAAAATGTAAAAGACTATTCTGTTTTTCTAAACGTGTATGACTATATACAAGAAAGACTGACTGTAGGCCTGAACCAATTCAAATGATGATATATGTGAGAATACAGGTCTGTTAGTGTAAGAATTCACCCACCCACTGTTCTGATATAACCTATTAATTTAGCTAGTGCTGTGTGTCTCCAAGGTTTGCTTTTCCTAGCCTGATATTATTGACATGTATCTCTTTTCCAACGTTGAGGTAAAATTGTCCTCATGGTTATCAGCATATACAGGTAGTCCTAGAGTTACAAAAGTTCATTTAGTGACCGTTCAAAGTTAAAGGGTACTGAAAAAAGTGCCTTATGACCATTTTTCACAGTTACGACCGTTGCAGCATCCCCATGATCATGTGATCAAAATACAGCTGGCTTGGCAATTGGTTCGTATTTATGACGGTTAAAGTGTCCCAGCCTCATGTGATCCCCTTTTGCAACCTTCTGACAAGCCATGTCAATGGGGAAGCTGGATTCACTTAACCAGGTTACTAACTTACCAGCTGCAGTCATATTAACAATTGAGGCAAGAAAGATTGTAAAATGGGGCAAAACTCACTTAACAAATGTCTCTCTTAACAGAACTTTTGGGCTCAATTGTGGTCGTAAGTCAAGGACTACCTGTATCTTATCAAACTGTCATTTAGTCTATTTCTAGAGTCTGGATGCACCATATCTGCAACATAATTATACTTTTCCTACAATAACTGTGCACTTAAACAATAATAATTATGTAAAATAATGTTTACCATTTTGTAATGATTTACAATTATTTCTGAAGACGATGAGTTTAATTTTATGTATTTGATTATTTAATGAACAAACCTTAAATGTTAAACAGCTGTACATTCTCTATTTTCTGATAGCATTTTTCATGCACTATGTTCTTTCTCACCTTTTGTTCCTTTTATGTAGCAATTTATTTTATCGTTTAAATATTTTAAAATAAATAAAATAAAATTTTGCCTGTGCCTGCTCTACGTGCAGCAGGAGGGCATTTGCAGGAGGGCATCTACCCACAATGTGTTAGTTATGCCCATGTCCCATTACAAATGCAGACATATTTCCATCTATTTATAATTGCACATAATGAATGCAATAAAATCCTCCAAAGTTTTTGCAGGTGTCAGAAGAACTTGCAACCTCCTTACATTGTTAGCTCTTACCAGTTTCTTTGAAGATTCTTTCATCGGGCTGGACCACTGAGCAGAGGCTATTCAGAACAAGCGTCCCGAGCTTGGTGGCGGTGCGTTCGGAAGACTTGTAATAGTCAAGGGCAGTGCTGGTCAGGACAAACCAGCGTTTCTTCAGCTTCAGGGACAATGTCTTGCTGTTGCTCTGGACCTCCTTATGTAGCCACCCTGACAGAAAATACAGGATCCATGAACTCAGCAACAGAAAACATGTGCTCCTTTAGTACATCTGGGCTCCTGGCTGCTGAGGGAGCTATGATGAAGCATCAGGTCTTCCTTTTTTTAACTTTCTAGCTTCACCTTCTGACTTTCTACTTAAAGTAATTGCACTAAGATTGTACTATATGATGCTCCCAGGACTGCAGGTGGCTTCCAATAGTTTGGGGTATGATGTCCTCTAAAAATTGTCACCAAGTCTTAACACGACAAAAGAGGAAAATTGTTAACCCATGGGGAATAATTATATTTCATATATATTTTAAGTATATGAATTTGTATTAATATAATTGTACCCCCCAAAGTTGCATTTTCTTGAACTAAGCAGCTTATTTATTTATTTGTTTGTTTTTATGCAACTCCAATCCAGCTTCTCACACTTTCTTTCAATAAAAAGTCCAAAATAGCAGAGCAGTATCACAGATTATTAAATAACTATCAATAATAAATAAAATTACAAACAACAGCAAAATGCTCATGACTCCTGAGAAACAACAACAACTCAAACACAACCAAGGGAGGGAGCTTTATATTAAATTTAGCATGTTTTGTTCAGTATTATTTATGCAAACATAGATACAGCTGCCACGTATCTTTATAGCAATCCTCACAATCCCCCTGTAAGAGCCTTTCAGTAGGTTGCCGGATGACCCACCTAATGAATTCCTGGCTCAGAATTTAATAGCTCGCTCTTCTAGTCAAGATATTGTCTCAATTCTCCTGGACATTGATAGCTTTGTGTCCAGCTGCTGCCAGTGCTACTCTCTGTATATGTGAGAAGATTAAGCTGTGTTATTACTCTAGTGACTGGCTGAAAACGGCACTGTAAAAGAATCCTTTTATTAGCAGAACATTTCATCTTCCCACTTTGCCGGGGCAGAAAATAAGCAAAATCCTGATAATTTTTCAATTGATAGTTGCTATTTTCAGCTTTTCCTATGTTTGATGACTTCCAGAAGAGAACTATAGTTTCCGCACCTACGTTGGCTGGGAATTCTGAACTTGAAGTTCAAAATTTCACACTAAGAAACAATTTAGCTGATTGTCTATAGAGAGTCTCAATTATCCAGGTGATGATTGTTCCAAAGGTGCTTTTCCAAAAGGCAACTTTGTTTTCTTGTTTTTTTTTTCCTTGAAAATGTTTCGCTTCTCATTCAAGAAGCTTCTTCGGTTCTGGAGAAACTGAAGTAGCTTCTTGGATCAGAAGCGAAATGTTTTCAAGGAAATAAACCAAGAAAGTCCAATTGCCTCTTGGAAAAGCACCTTGAGGATTTAGTCAATTATTTCTGCCTTGGGCATCTCTGCATCTTCGTTTTTTGTTTTTTTTACCTCTCACAATAAACTCCTGCCCGTCAACCCTGGATTCGCCTTTGGGCTTCTGTAGGAGAGAAATCCAGTGGTGCATCTCTTCAGGGATATCACTGTTGCAGTGAATGACTCTATTTGCCGTGATGATCACAAAGGAATTTGGCCTGCAAAGTAGAAAGAAGGTGCTTCACCTCATTCTTGCCATGGAAAGCTTGCTGTGCTCACCTGTTTAACATTTACAGAATTTACTTCCTGGGAAGAGAAGTGAACATCTTTGTTTCCCAGGTCTCAGAACAGAGATCATGATGTTCACAAACATGCTATAGAAAAGGTCTCTGGTCCAATAGGCATTAAACTAATGAATACACAAATAATCTGTAGAGGTCCCCCCAAAAAAGGCAGAATATTTCCCCATAGGCTAAACTGCTAGGAAGAAAACATACATGTCATTTGGAAAAAAAATATGTTTAGTATTGCTTCCATTATTGGGGGAAGTATATATTGTAAGTACTAGGAGCCGGGAAAGATAAAGTGTGAGTTTAATATTAATATTGACCTCATGTGCTGCTATTGGGCTTCCCACAATCACTGCATTTTGAGGACTAAACCTGGAAATTGAAATTGTCCAATCGTCTGATCCAACCCATTAGTTTTTATGTTCTCAGCACAGCAAGCACTCTCTTAACACAGGTTCCTTCCTTTTTAGACATTCTTCTCAGAGAATCAGATAAAATGGAATTAAAGACAAATGGATTATCTTGACCAAAACGCATGGCTAGGATGCATTGAGTCTCCCTTGCCCATACAGTTTAACTGTGGGCTGAACAATGAGAAAACAACCACAATCTAATTAAATACAAAGCTTACCTGTCAGGATTATCAGATGCACAGACAGAATCAATGAGCCCAACATCAAGGGTTCCCTTTAAAATAATAACATGAAATTATAATAGTAAATATAGAACTGGTATACTTATAAAACTTCATATTTTCTTTCCTGCCTTTTTTTCTCAAATTTGTTTCAGATAACCCATAATGACCAAGGTGGTTAGGAGCTAGCTGGCTTCTTAAATGACTGGTATTTAAACACTCTGTGCCCTGACTCTATCTTCCCTCAAGATGGGGTATTAGGAACCCCAAATATCTTCTTTGTGCATACACAGTATCAGACTGACCATACAAACACACTTCTGTTCCAGGTGCAGAGGATGCACAAAAAGACC
Organism: Pseudoxyrhopus heterurus; assembly: GCA_032468235.1. Lineage (NCBI taxonomy): Eukaryota > Metazoa > Chordata > Lepidosauria > Squamata > Pseudoxyrhopus > Pseudoxyrhopus heterurus. The sequence continues at coordinate 53,915 of JANHJO010004346.1, forward strand.
TATCATCAATTTCCAGAGAATGTATATTATGTTTGTGGTGGCCTAGAGCAGGGATGCCCAACTCCTGGTACGTGGAGCAGCAACAGGCCGCGGCCTGCCAGAAACCAGGCCACAGAAATAAGCAAAGCCCCATCTGCAGGATACAGGCAGCACGCGAAACCACTCCCACTCCAGTCCATGGAAAAACCTCTCTCCATGGAATTAGTCCCTGGTGCCCAAAAGATTGGGGGGCCGCTGGACTGTAGTACCTATTGTTGCGATTGATGGCATCAACTAATGAGGGCTTTTAGTTTATAGTTTTGGACTGGATCTTCTATGGTGATTCTATGAGATGCCAATTAGACCATTTTGATCAGCAGCAACCATATCACTAAGACATAGTCAACTATTGAATTCATGAGAGACAACACAATCTTTCCAGCATGATGTTAATTGTTGCTCACCACCGCATTCTTTGGATTGGCTTGTTCATCTTGCATTTCTCTCAGCTGTTGCTCTGTAGCGCTATGCACATGACTTAGGACATTAAACCAGTCACTGTCAAAATAAAATAACAAATAATCAGAATCCATTTTAGATGGCCAGCAATGCCAGGCTTATGTAATTTACCAGGCAGATGGATCATTACATCATCATGTGGAATTATTCCCCTCGAATGTTTCTACAGAGTTAACCAATTATTAGCTAGCTGTATGTTTTCTATGGAACCTTTATAAGGTATTAGTTTATTCTATGTTCAACTATTACATTTATCATGTTTTGCTTTCTATTATGGCTAGTGAATCTAATCATGCATAATAAATCACAAGCTGTTAATCACAGCTTGTTGGATATAGCCAATTGTTATTTAACCAACAAACTGTCTCGATTTAGATAATACAGTAAGTCAAAAGAAAAAAAAAGAAAATGCGATAAATGACTCTGTCACTGACAGATGGTGATTTTCCAAGATATTGGGTACAGGTCTTTCTCAGTTCTGCTATGTAACAACTTTTAGAAGGGCTTAATAGGATTCTTTCAATGTAGATTGTATATGTTGTTCTCATAGTCTGACACAAGATGTGTAGGATATATTTGCGGTCATAGGATAAATGTCCGCATATTTAGCTAAGTTATTACTTTGGACTGGAATACAACTTATGAAAAAGCCAATTGTGAGGGCCAGTTTGAGTACAGTCTGACGCTGTGGCATGGAACATACAATTCAAAAAGACTAAAAAGGCCATTAATGTATCAGTTTCATTAAATAAATCACCCTATTTAAACTATAATATGGCACAAATACAATACAGTTAAGTACCTTTAGATGATGAAAGCTTTACATAGTAAGCAGACATTACTACTATATTTCACGGTCAGATATTCAGATAAAGTCTTCTGAGTAATCTTCTGACTCTTGAATCAGAATATAGTAAAAGATCGGAAGTGTCTATAATTATGTGCTACTTTACTAGAGATTACACATTTTCTATGCCAGTTCAGTGGGGCTTGTGAATTGGTTGCAAGGAGGATCTTATAGCTCCACAAAGGAAAAACAGTTGGTATTTCTAGGAATTGGACCTGCAGAGGAAAAGTTTCAGAGACAGACACAACTTTTGTTTTACCACACACCTGGCATCCTCTGGTGACTCCGCCACTATATGGTAAACCCGATCACCTGTCACAATATCGAGGGCATTCTCTTTCTCGTGAATATCCACAATTTCCCTGCAAAAGACCATGCATTAAGAACCAGACTGCCAAAGCTATGCAATAAACATTAGCCTTTTTCTCTTTGGCATGTTTGGCATTAAGGAAGTTTGAAGCTCCTCTTGTCTTATAGAAGCAGCTCAGGTCATCCTTGCTGGCAAGGTCAAACATACAAGAAAGAACAACAGAGGAGACTTTGGTATGGGTTAAGTGAACATTTCACAGTCAGGGACCTAAAAATCCTTCTTACTATAGCAGCCACCAGCAAATCCACCACAACTGAAAATCAAGGAGTTTTCTAAGACAGGGGAAGACAGTCGCATCCAAATCAGGCTGAACCTCAGTCCCCAAGTCCAGTTTTATCTTTCCCAACAGTGCAAGTGTCTTGTCTGGATTTAACGTCAACTTGTTCTAGTTCACCTAACCATTATTAAATTCAGGTAATATTGAAGTATACTAAATGCTTCCTTGAATTAAGGAAAAATAGAAATTAGTCTCATCAAAATACTAATAATGCCCCACACTAAAACACCTGATGTCTCCCAGCAGTTTCATATACAGTAGCTATTGAGCAGCATGGGGAATAAGATGCAACATGTGAAATAAAGTGAACAGCAATATCCCAGTACCATTTAAGGATATAAACTGTTACAAAAATTTATATTCCCAAGGACCAATGCGATTAGAGAATTCAGAAGGATACCACAGTTAGTGGTATCAATAGTTTAACACTTCCTCCATATTGCTATGTATGTTTTCCACTCAAAATGACTAACAATAATACATTAGTTTTTGGTAAAGGTTTAGAGCTGAGTTAACCTCTCCTTACATTTGGATACAGTTTGGGGCTCTATAGTGGCTCTCGGTCTCAAGACTGACTTTTTTTCAGACAAAGCAGTTGGAAGAATCCAAACAGGGGTAGGAAAGTAGCCTAATATTAAAGATGAAGTTAATGGAAAGTAAGGAGGATAAAGGAAGGTAAAGAGCCCTCTTTACAAATAGTGAACATCATAGAGACAAATGGGAGTCAAACTGACTAGAAAGTTTTCAGACAAGAAAAATTTTGCATGAATGAGAACATTGGAATTCACAAGTTTAAAATGTTCCCCTTTAGAGAGATGTCAATTTTCTTTCACAGCTTTTGAGCTATGTTTGAAGTACTCTGGGACTTTGATCCTAAAATTATTTTTCTGAAGACCAAGCTGCTGAGAATTTTGCTCTTTTCCTTCCAACAGTGAACAAAGAAGTAAAATAATGAGTTAGGTTAAAGGGTCGAGCCTTGTTTTCCTTGAAAGGAGAGACATACGGTAATAGCATTGCCCGTACTTTGCTTTCCTGATATCAATTGTTCCTTTCAGCTTTTCTTCACTGTCATTCTCAAAATACATCAGTTTGGCCTCTCTCAGGACAAACCAGCGCCGTTTCCAATTCCGCCGAGATAACGTGGACATGCCTCCTCCCTTCTTATAAAGCCAGCCTGACTTTAAGGCCTCCTGTTTGGCTCGGAACCACATAAAGGCCTCATTTTTTAGGACACACCAACGCCGCCTCCAGGGGTTCATCAACCCCCCTGCAAGGGAAAGAAACCAAATTGGAAAAACACTGAATATTAGCCACGTTTTCTCTAGCTGTATCTGACAAGATACTGATATATTCACATTTCTGTCCATAACTGTAAGATTACCCTAAAAAATGAAATACTTCCTATAAGTATAGTTAAGATCCACTTATTATTTAAACAATCCCTATTGCTGTTCACCTCACTACTGTGACTTTAGGAGGCTGACAATGAATCAAGATTAAAAAAATAATGTCCATAAAAAGAAGTTACAAAAATCAATACGCATATAGGACTGATACACTCTATTGAGCCATCAGAATAGGAGTTATTTCCTGCGGTGGGATACAGACACGGAGAACTTTAAGGCCAATAAGGAGTGATCCATCTATAACAATAAACCAATGGGAATAGTTTCAATCCACTCTGATTGCCAAGATAAAAATAAAAAATTTACATCCCACAATTTTCTTACACCTGTAGTATTTATGATTTTATTGAAAAGGGAAATAGGGGTATTTTTTAAAGAAAGAAAAAAACCATAAACTCCTATACAAGTTTTCTGTTCTTTTTCCTACAACACAAAGGACTCATAAAATTGATTACTGTTATT
>JANHJO010004346.1:80430-93397 GCA_032468235.1 Pseudoxyrhopus heterurus
GTTCTTAAAATGGCCGAGCTCAAATTAAGCAACTGAAATGCAATGGTGTGTAGGCACGTCTACTTACCCCATGCTGGTTGTGCAGTTTTTCCAAGAGGGTGCTGTCTGTGCCTTTGGGGAATCTGCTCTCCTCATTAACTAACGCCAGCAAGCCAAGTTTCTGCAATCATATTACAAGGAGAAAGGTAGACCCTTTGCCACAAACAACATAGTGGGTTGCGAAGCTAAAGGGGAACTAGAGCTTTAGAAGAGTAGGGTAGATACACTAAAATGGATTATTCTGGGTACTGTAGTCAAATCTTAATTCTAGGAGAGTTTAGAATTGGCTAAAAACCATATTTTCACAGTTGTATTTCACTTGACCAAGAATTCTTACCATGCTGGGAGTGAGGAGTAGCCATAAGAATATAACAATCCAAGGTTTATCCACATTGGTTCAATTTTTTTTTCTTTTTTAAAATGAAATTTCATTATAAGATTTTATTTAATTTTTTTAAAAAAACCACAGAAACTGAAAACGAAAGGTAGGGAAATAAAATAAGAAGTGCAAGGTAACAAAAGAGGAAGAAATACCTGAAGAAGTTACTTCCAAATTTCTTTGTGGCAGTTACAAATAGAATGATTACCATTTTCACCCTTCTAAGTTAGAGATCATTATTCCCTTCTTCCCATAAAAAGATCTTTTGAATAAATAAATCCTGAAATCACCAGTTCATTTTTATACATTTTCAGCAAAAAGTCTATAAAGAGTTTCCAGTCTTTTGTAAAGATTTGATTGATGCGTCAATGTGCAATGCTCATTATGGTTATTTAATGGAGCATTCAGACAACCTCATAATCCTTCTGTCATCAATGTGCTTTATTTTCTCTTTATTTGTGTTTTCTCTTAATGGGGATGTTTCGCTTTGGCAGAAACACCCAAAACTGAACAGCAAATCCTTCCATTTTATAGATTTGAGCACTCGACTGACATAAGCATTTGAAACTTATCTCTTGTTCCACTCCCTCTCCTAAACACTCGGTTGTGAACATTTGCACAACTGCATTTCATCAATGCTGGAATTCCAAAAAGTTAATATCCCAAAGCACCATTTTGAAACCAGCTCCATGCTTCTCCTCTTATTTTTTTACTTTTCTTTTTCAAAGAAGAAATATTTTTCTACCTTTGTTGAGAGATAGGAAAGCTGCCTGCAAATGAAAGTTCTTTATCCAAAATATGCCCAAATGATCATTCCAAATCTGAAGAGCAAAAATGAGTAAGCAAAGTTTTTGCAAACCTTTTTTTACTAATGATTTCCAAGCTGCTGTTATCTAAAGGCAATCCTTTTGGATGCCCATCTCTCTTAGTAACTCGGGAAACCTGTTACTAAAAATGTCATTGCAAAGATCAGCTTCTAAATTTAATTTGGTTACTTTAGGCCTCCTCCTCTTCTTCTTCCATATATATATATATATATACACACACACACACACATACACACACAGTATATAGTCAGTGAACATACTTAATATTATTGCCTATTTTCAAATCTACAGCAACTCTCCACAGCAACTCTTTGAGGGTTGGGCTAAGAGAGTCACCGGCACAAAGTCAACCAACCAGCTTTCATGTTAAGGAAGGCCTAGAACTCAACCTCTAGGTCTTCGGATCCCTGCCAAACCTACAACCTGAGCTACAAATATTCTCAACAATCTCTAGCTGAAATTCTAGCCTAGCACCTTAAGCACTGCACCAAACTAGTTCTCATTTTTTGGCCTATGGCATGCCACTCAAAGGCCAAGTAAGCCTTTGGAATACAGTTATTGCTTAGGCTCTTAGCCAAGATGCCCTCAATCTCCTGAGTCTTGTATGAGGGTGTGTGTGTGTGAGAGAGAGAGAGTGGGGGGAGGGGAGGAAGAGAGAATATGTGAGAGCTTATTGTTTTCTGCTGTTTTGCCATAATTATACAAATGCAACTTAATTGCTTTAAGTATTGACATTTCTAATCTTTTCAGTTGAACTAAAATATTTCCTTGTGGTACTTGTTCCATTTTAAGAACAAGGGAGAAAGGGGGAAAACTCAAAAAAAAGTACAACTCAAAAAAAAAAAGTCCACCAGAAAAAAACAAAAACAAAAACTCAAAAAAAAGTACAACTCAAAAAAAAAAAGTCCACCAGAAAAAAACAAAAAAAAATCTGGAATTACAAATATATTTCAAGTTCATCTGATTTTATAAATATTTGACAGGGGAAACTACATTTTCACTGTTCACCAAACCATTTTTTCCCAAAAGGAGAGATAATGTGATGTTTTTGAAAATATAGGGAATATAGCTGACAACCTTTTAATTTTCATTAGCTGCCTGGAACACAGATTCACTTGTAAGGGAGAGGTAGTAAACAAACCACACATTAAAAATGAAAGTGAAAACAGTCTATCCCGGACCCTCAAGAATGCAAGACTGTAATATGCTATGCATATATATGTAGTCCACAACTTAAAACCACTCACTTAGCATTGTTCAAAGTTACAATGGACTTCCCTGGGTGTAGTTTCAACCCAGATTCAAATTTCTGATGGTTGGAGGTGATGGTCATATGACCACATTTCATAATGGTTTTGCCAAAAACCAGCATTTATTTCCATTTTTTTGGCAAAATTGTGCCAATAGCGAACCATTAGTTTATGCAATGATTGTAACATTTGTTTAACGACCGCTACAAAAAGGTTGCAAAATTGGATTGGACATGTGAGGAAAGCAAGATGTATTAATAAAAATTAAAGTATTATAGTATCTTGCTACGCTTGCTTGCTTGATTTACCACCCCAATCATCAAAGTAGTGCTAAATGGTTCACAAATTAGGGCAAGAATAATCATAAAAGGCAGAAGTAACAAATAATAATAATAATACCACATAACCAACTCAAAAAATTTAAATTATCATGATAGCCACCAGGGAATAAATCATTACATCTTACCCCAGACTTGTTAGAAGAGCCAAGTTTTTGCAACTTTATATAAACCCCAAAAGTTGGGGCCATTTAAATGTAAAATTTATTTAGTTAAAAAAGGAGATCATATTCTACAGGGCAGGTACATCTAAAGAGAAGGTTTCATAAGATAATAATGCCTTATAGGCAGGACTTGGAGCTTATCAACTGGCTAGAAAGAATAGGAGAAAGTTAATCCTATTGTTAAGCAGGCTGTAAGTCATGTGAGGCTTTATAGACGACAACCAACACTCGAATTGCACCTGGAATACCTTTGGTAAACAACACAGCTTCCAAAGCAAAGATGTTATGTGGCCAAAATGAGGAACACCCATAACTGCTAACACAAGTGCATTCTGGACCAATTGTAGCTTCCAGGGTTAGCCCCATATATAGCATGTTGCTGTACAGTAGGCAAAGTGGGAGGTGATCAGCGCATTAATCATTTCACTCCCCATATTTTTTTAATTTGGCAAGGCTTAGTATTACTTGCTATTTTAGTTTCATCAAGAAATTAAAATAATTGTAGCAATAGCAATAATACTTGGACTTACTGTATATACTCCTTCATAGTGCTTTACAGCCCTCTCTAATCAGTTTACAGAGTCAGCATATTGCCCCCAACAATCTGGACCCTCATTTTACCGACTTCAGAAGGATAGAAGATTGAGTCACCCTTCAGTCTGTCAGGATCGAACTCCTGGCAGTGAACAGGGTTAGCCTGTAATACTGCATTCTAGCCACTGTGCCACCATGGCTTTTGGGTTGACCTCTTTTTTTAAAAAAAAAAATAGTAAAGTGGTTCAAGTTGATTTGGTCAACTCCCAACTAGTCTCAGTTGAAGTAGACCATCTTATAAATTATGAATTTGGAATCTGAACCAAATCTTGTGACCTGTGGATTTTCTTAACAGAAATGTGTCCTTCAATTCCAGTTCAAGGGTCAAGCATAATTAGACATAAAAGAGTAAAGGTCATTCCATCCCTACTTCCCTCAATCTCTTCAGCATGAAGGACCTACCTTCTCAATAAGATCTAAGCATTCTGCGTTATCCATCCAATCAATGGCTTCCCAGGTGATTCCCTCTCTGCCAAAGAAAAATACAAAGACAATTAAGCACTCATTTGCAGAGAACAGGTAAAAACACAAATCATTGCAGTTACAGAAGAAAGAGAAAAACAAAGAAAGGAATAAATGTACTACCCTTAAACTAAAAAGAAGCATTTATGTGTGTAAAACTTCCAACTAGTGGAGAAAAGAATAATACTATACCATTTCCTTAATACTCTTTTACATGGTAGAATGTATGTGACCAAACACTCTTCCTCCTTTAAGGAGCTTTCTCATCCTTTAGCCAAAAGCAAAGCTTCTCCTAATCACCAGAACGAGAAATGAAAATAAGAGATATCCCCACTGTTTGATAGTCTCATTTTCCTACCTGTTGTACTCAAGCTGCTCCAAGGAGAAGATGTGCTTGTTGAAGTACTCTTGGAGCTTCTCATTTGCATAGTTAATATTAAACTGTTCAAAACGATTTACCTGTCCATGACAAAAGAAACCAATAATTAATTCCTTTCATCTTGATCAGGGGAAAATCCTATTTCCCTCAAAGACTGTGAAGAACTGGGGAAACAAGGATGGGCTGGTGGATGTGCTTATCATCAGCCTATGCCCTAGAATGTCAATTGATGCAAGGGTTGGCACAAAACTTCACAAAACATAGAATGTAAGATAGAAAACAAAAGATGTAGTAAGTCTTGAGCAGGGGTGTCAAACTCAAGGCCCGTGGGCTGGATCCGGCCCATGGCATGCTTAGATCTGGCCTGTGGGGCCGCCCTGGAAACAGCAAAGGACTGGTCCATGGTGCCTCTGCCAGTGAAAATGAAGTTTGGGAGGGCTGGCAGAGGTTTGCAGGAAGCTGTCGCAGACGAAAACAGAGCTCCGGAGCCCGTTTTCGCTGGCAGAGCACTCGGGTCACCATAGGCGCCCCCAACATGATTGACATTGAGCTAGCCACGCCCACCCTGGTCACACCCATCCTGGCCCCCGAAGATCAAACACAACCCTGATGCGGCCCTCAATGAAATTGAGTTTGACACCGCTGGTCTTGAAGAAAACAAAAAAAACCAAATCAAAACCCGAACTCCTATGTGTGTTTAAGGCAACATCTGCCTATACCCAAGGAGAGATTTCTATTATAATAGACTATAATAACCTCCTGTCTTTCAGATTTATTGGGATTTCACAGTCATCATGTAACTATGGCTATACTAGTGACAACTGGCATTTGTAGCCCTGACATATCTATAGGAAGGATGTAATAAATATTCATGCCCTTATGAATCATTCCCATAATACATCCCACAATTTATACAGTCATAGACCAAAAAAACTTCCTCATTATCCAAGTTTCGGAACTTTCTTGAGAACCTTATCTTGCTGATCATCCTCTTTGTGTCACTACCACATCCCATCCCATCTTCAGATATCACCTTATTTTTTTTACATGCATCACCACTATCTCTGTCCATGCTACGATCTACAACAGCTTAATTTCTGACCTGGAAATTCTCAAAACCAAAGATATCCAAGATTCCCACAGACTTAAAATTTTCTTTCCCTTTGATCTTTGAGTTAATTTTTCCAATGATCCATGAGAAGCACTGTGAATAAAGGGCCATGGCAAGAGAGTCTCTGGAGTCAGTAGCCTAGGAGCAAATAGGGAGGAAGACATTTTATCACTTATCATAGTGAGAACTGAGTTCTAGATAGCTCAAACATCTCATCACTATTGTCTATGTGTGTGAAAGAGGCCAAAGATATCCATAATTTTTTGACCCAGAAACCTAAAGGATCCCACCTTTTCATAAGAAGCCATAATCAAGAAACACACCAGAACTATTCTGAGGTCAAATGTCACACCAGAAGCAATGTATACTTACATTTATAAAATGTTAAAAGTTATTTTTTAAAAAATGGAAAAAAGAAACATGATGCCTTTAAGAGCTTTCCTCTACTTCTTCCAATTCATTGGATGAAAATATTCATTGGATGAAAGTGAAATATATGAAAGTAAGGCTAGGGAAGAATTGGGCAAAATTATTTGACATGTTTCTAACTAAACATTATTGAAGATATTTGGGGGACCAGGTCAGGACAGCTACATAATCTGCCAATTAAGGGAACAGCTACATAATCTGCTAATTCCCTTAATGAAGTACAAAGACAAGGGGAACCCTAGTGGTCAGACTGCACAGTCATCCCACATCTCAGTTACATCTTTCAGATTAGTGCCTGTCTTTCCATATCCAGCAGTGGGATACAAGCAGGGGCAGCAGAGACATACAGCCATAGACATTCTGTCAAAGCCTTCAATGACTGTATTTAGCTCCTTCTGCTTAACATAGTCCAAATGTCAAAGTTTGGAATGGTAATGAGCTTTGAGTACAATGCAAGCTGACTAAGATCTCCAGCCTTCTCAGCCAAAATGGTATTTGACAACAGCTGACTGCTGTCCCTGGAGGGAGAAAAGGGGCATTTAGAAGCAGGAAGCCTAATTAGCAACGAAAGGTTATCCTTACTGTTATAAACCATAGCTTGCTATTTTTGCACCTGTCAATGATGGGAAGAGTTATGCATGATTCCCTGTTGCTCATATTCATGTTCCATACAAGCACCACAGCTAGACTTTAGCATTTTTGGAGTCTTAGCTTATCAATGCAATTAGTCCATTTTAGGAGCTCAGTAGAGTATGAGTAGGAATTGTCTGAACTGTGGCTAGATAGGGAAAATGAAAAATATCCCAGAAGAAGGCAATGATTAAATATTTCCATATTTCTGTCAAGCAAACTACATGAATGCATCTAGAAATCCACTAGAAGTCAAGCTTGACTCAAGGAGCTCTTGATTTCCATCCTCAGGTAAAGAACTAGAGCTCATTCAAACCTTACAAGAATTCTCTGACTTCCTAATGAAATATTTTGGACTTTTTTCTTTGTTTAGAATTTACAACACATACAAAATCCGTTGAACTTCTCTGTTCCATTTCATGGAACCTGGAGCCTCACAAATACTAGAGCCACAAGACTGTGGTCTGTGTCAAACATTGCCATACTGTGTGTTAACAGGCAGCTTTCTAGATGAAAGCAAGCCACAGTATTGGGTCCCGCTGCTTTAGAGGAAAGCTACGGTAGCGAAGAGAAAGATACACCGTACCATATCCACCTTGTTTCTTAGCCAATACATGAGCAGAATTCTTCTAGTGTAAATAGGCTGCATCCTCTAAAAAGAGTTTTTACTAGTGTAGTTTGCAGGAATGAGTTCTGTAAAATCCCTGTATTAATTTTTTTCATAAACATTGTTCCATATTTCCTCGCTTACATTGTACAAATATCCATGGCAATGGTTCTGTTAACAAAGCTGATCCACCCATTCTCTCTTCCATTCCAATACCTGCCTTTATTACCCAGGCTTATTCTTAAGTCCTGAAGCACTAATATTACAGGAATCCTTCTCTTCTGGGAATAAGTAATATATCATCAAATCAAGGCATCCCTCAGTACTCATGGGAATGCTGCCATCCAGGGGCAATCTCCCTTCATAGCAAATATGAACTGTAAAGAAGCTAATGACTAACTCACCTGTTCCACAGTGAGGGGAGAGCTAATTTCTTCCCCACGTAGAAACATGGATCTTTGAGTAAGTACCTCAGACAGCTGGAAGGTGTCCAAGCCAAGCAGTTCACTGACATTATGCAGCACTAGATAGGACAATTGAGAGCTGAGAATAAGAGATGGTTCTTCTTTTTCTGATAGTAAGCATAAGTTACACAAACGTCTTCATAAAGTGGAAACTAAGCAACAACGGTGAAGATCTTATGCTAAGAAGACTTTATTAGAATGTTACAAGACTGCTGAAATATTTTTTTCCCCAAAATTTCATTGAGAGATTCTTGTTCCTCAAGGTGGAAAACCCAGAGTACAGTTACTTGGCACTTCAGAAGGGAAGAAAGTTGCTCCCTGTAACATATACTCTTAAAGACAAACCCTTATTTTCCACTTTGGTGCTAAAATACTTTATTCATTTGTTAAGCAACTAAATAGAAAGAGAACATTGATCTACTAAGACAGAGAAGTTTAATAACAGATTGGTTAGGCAACACTACAAAGGCAAGATGCATACATAAACCCTTTCATAAACCAACTTGGATTTTGTTTTTTAAATTTTAAACTGGAAAATAGCTGTATTCCTGGGAATCCATTTACCTGTCAACAATACAGAAAAATATAAAATGGCCACAATGGCCATAGTCTATTTGCTTAATTATTGGTATGCATCAAAATTATGAGGGGAGAGCAGATTCCAGGTGAGGATTCATTCACAATAAGCATCACGTACCAGTTTTTGTGGTAATCTGAGCTCCTCCAGCAGTCATGAACTCTATGTTTCCAAGTTGTAGAATGCCAGATATAAGTTTGAAGACGTCTCTGATCTCTTCAGAACTGAATCCCATGACTTCAAATGCAGTCTGTTCAAAACACATTCAGAATCATTATGATACTTTTAAGAAGCCAAGTTTTTCTGTACAGATAGCTATTAGTGCTTCCAGTTACTTGACACTATTGTGTTTAAAAAGATTATGCAAAGTAGCATTGAAAAAACAAATTCCATGAAGGAGGAATCACAATAAAAGCCTTGCTTAGAATAATGGCTCTTACTCTGGTCTTAAGATGATAATTCAAAAGCTATGCTAATACATTCATCTTCTCCATAACGTATTAAGAAAGTTCTCTGTACATCTGTATATCCTCTGTAAAGATGTTCTCTGTACATTCTCTTAACGATGTTATAAATTAAAGTTAGATATCCAAACCCACTTAGTAGGAAGGAGCACTACAGCATGTAGTGAAATTTACAGTACTTTCAAGAGGTTTAAGGAATATGCTATGTAACTCTCAACCGTGTGGAATGGAACCTTAATATTTCAATAATACCAAAAAGAATCATAGCTCTCACTCACATGTTCCTAAATTCTTATTATAACTTTCATGTTTCTTATAAAGAGCAAAGATAAGTTATAATATGATCCTGGAATTAGCAGCTCATGGTACATAGAGGTACCAATTGATTTCCAGGTATTATGGCCAAATAGTAATTGATGCAGTAACAGATTCAATGTACACCTTGCTTCCTTGAATAATACTTTAATTCTTGCCAACTAACTACCAGAATAATACATATAAAATTATCCATAGAATAAAGGAAAAAGGAGGAAAAATATCTGTCAAAACTTTATCCTGTTGTTCTCCATTTTTTCTTAAATGGAAACTTATTCTCAACATTTTTGAGTTACACAGGCAGCAAACAATCAATATTTGTCATGCTGCTACATAAATATTACAATCTGATCTCAATTTACTCAGCTAATATTTTCTTTTTTTAACAAAAGAACCATGCTAGCAATGGTATGGCTTCACATTTTAGGATTCCAGTGTTCCTGATTTTTTTTTCTGGAGATAATGAATACTTGAGCTTCTACAGATTTACTGAATCACATACAGGAATAATAATTACAATAGAAACTGATCATAACTGCATATTATTAAATAGAGGATTCAGACTTAATGGTTTTTAGATCTGCAAAGTAATTGTAATAAGATCCACTTATTTTTTGAGGCATTTGATTAGGATAATTCCCTCCTAATCCCTCCCTTTGTATGCCTATATCTTGTCTCTACTCCATTGCCTACTTTTGTTATTTAGCTTCTATGCAGGACTTTGCTTTTAAAGCACTCAATAAATAATAAATGCCTTATTATTTTATCTCTTACTTTCTCCACCTTGAAAAATAGTATCCAGATTTTTGCAGACAAAATGATTCCCTCAGATTTTTCCTCCAAGTAAAAGGAACAGGCATGATAAAGCAGGCATTCAAGAAACAGAAAGACAAAATACTGGTGGGAAGATGAGATTTGTCTTCAAATTACATTACTTCAGTCTAAATAGACTCTAATTGTCATTAAACAATTAGAGTCTATCAGGCACCACATTCAAGAGTGCAAAACCCTCTTGGCCTGTGGGCATTTTGCTCCCCCGAAACAATCTGCCTTCATGCAAAGAAGCAACTGGCACATTTTTCTTTTAAAAAAGCAGGGTGGGGTGCGGGAGCAGAGAAATCCATCCATCAAATTTTTCCCCGGAGTCAAGGAAGAAACTCACCATAACTTTGCTGAACATCTCTCGGTCATCCAGGTCCTCGTTGATTATACAGCCAGACTGGTTGAGATAACGATAGTTCTTGGGTTCCAGCAAGTGGAGACCTTCTATAAAAAAGCAGCTCCCAGAAGGAGAAATACAACAGTTAAGGACCAGAGCAGAAGAACAGAGAAAAGAAGCAAAGGCAATGAACATAGAGAAAGGAGACCAGCGAACATGAGCCAAAGACACACATTAAGCAGCCTGCTTTTTTTTTTCATGTTCTGATACCAAAAGTGGCACATATTAATATTCCCCGCTTAACCCTGCAGGATAAAACAAAACATGCAAAACAGTAGACTGGTTAGCCCTGTGTGGCCAACACTGCCGAAATAAATAACTTGCCTGCAGGGAAATAAAACTAATGTAGAAAGGAGCGGGTGGTCAGATGTTCCACTCCTGGGGAAAATCCACTTATACGGTCGCTAAAAGTCAACACTGATTTGATGGCATAAACTCAGTCCATCGGTTAAAGTGTTCCTCTGAGCGAAAGAGTTGATAGGATTCTGCTTATGGGAAAAGCATTGATACATATAAATGCAGGAAAGTGAGACAAATGGTTTTCTTTGGTTTCTTTGAATGAATAGCAGTCTTGGGAGGACAGCATTTTCAGTTTGAATGTATATTTTTTCCTGGGCTGGTAAATTCACCTGGAAAAGGGATGAATTTTGAGTGAAAAATATTCGTAGTAGATAAAGGATTTATGCTTCTATTCTTGCTGCAGTTGCTCAACTCAACATGCGATTCGGTGAAACTGCTTTTATTTAAAAATGGTTGCTTTGCCTTCAGGGTGAGAACACTTCTTAAACCTCTATCTCATAAGCTACAATATTTTCCAGGCACTTAATTGGAAAATATCTCTAAACCCTACTTACTGGCATGTTAGAAAATACAGCTGGAAATCTGAAATACAGTCAAACCTCGGTTCGCGACCACAATCCGTTCCCAGACTTCAGTCACGAACCGATTTGGTCGCGTCCTGAAGCAACACTGTCTGTGCATGCACAGACAATTCTGCATATGCACAGAAGGGGAAAATGGTGCGGAAAGGAATCTTTCCATGCCGTTTTTGTTCGCCAACCGAGTTTTGAGTCAGGAACCGATTGAAAACTCGGCTGGCTTTTTTGGTCAGGAACCAATTTGGTCACAAACAGAAGCGTTCGTGAACCAAGGTTCCACTGTACAGATACCTTCCTGATTGTTCTGTCAGTAGCATCTCCATCAGAGGCTGGCCAGAGGAAGAATCAGATGTGTTCCCAATGCTTTTTTTTCTCCATCAATATTTATTACAATACTAATTTCAGTCTGATTTCCACAGTGCTCTACATTTGACATGTGTTTGAGGCATATCCACAAATAATGCTGGGATATGAGACTTGGTCATGAACTTTGAGATCTATCAGCTTAAATAGGAAAATCTCATCCATTACATGAATTTTAATGTAAGTCCACAAATAATTCTAGTAACATTTTCCTCTTTTTGAAGCAGCGCTGTTGTTTTTCCTGTAAATCTACAGCTATGGTTAATGTAGCATTAAGATGGAAACAGGTTTTCCAATATGCTTACAGTATCTGAACATGTTTATGAAGACGGAGCAAAGCAATAGGAGAAGGAGGTAACTGGGATGATGTAACAGATTACTGTAGTTGACAGACCCATTCCATCTTTTTCAGGAAAAGAAGGGAATTCTGGGGAGGAAAAAAATCACCCTGCAAGATATCCAGTTTATGGGAATTCAAAACAAGAAGGAATGAACTGCAAGTGACTAGAAGGCCAGGGTACATAAATTAACAGTTTCATTTTGTCTACTTTTCTAATTCCGCTTAAAAGCCCAGCAAGGATTGATTTTAGTTGCTATATTTGCTGACATCAAGATGCTATAATCAGACCTGATTATACATTGGTGAGTCTATAGGATTCACAGAGAACTGGCAGCCAATCAGTTCTGCCTTTCTTAGCCAATAGCAGAATGCAGAAAACGTTCATCCAATCTGTGACCACTTGCCGGCTAGTAACAATATCTTGTCTGGTCCCTTGATTTGCATACCTAAACATATTCTCTCTAGTAACAGCTGCTTGAAATGGCACAACCTAGTCAATGGATAGAATATGACTGACATGGGGATATTTTGAGAACTTTGGTCACTGCACAGTTTTGGTATACTGTAATGCAATCAGTGGAGGAGTAATCCCATCTCACTACTGGGACTTGGGACTGCATCACTGTTTAGAAGAGAGCTAAGATGGGAATTACCAGTATGATCAGACGCAATACTATCACCAGCCCCCTTAGCCCCTCAGGTATCGTGCAAAACCTAAAATAGAAGCTGGATTGACAAGTTTGAGGCTCTCTTGCTTTCATTTCACCTGCAAGAAGAATGAATTACATAGACACAGTCCAGAGTGGTGACAGGATCATCTTGCTTAGACACGTGGAATTCCTTTGACCTTGGATAAAATGGATGGGATGCTCTCTAGAACATTCTCTGTCACTAGTGAACTAGCTCTATGCCTCTCCTTGCTCCTTTGGGCAAATGGGGAAGGGGTAACTTTCTGAATCCAGGAAAATTGTTAATGCCTCACTGTAGGAGGGAATGATGCTGCTGGCCTTGAAGGAGGCTGTGGCACAGCCCATCCCGGCTGTGGTGAGTTCCTCCCTGGATCGAGAGCTGTTAGACCATTACTTGGGCCCCCATATTTGGCTTCTAGGGGAAGGTTGATGAAATGGCGGTTGGGAGT
>JANHJO010004346.1:111656-121735 GCA_032468235.1 Pseudoxyrhopus heterurus
GTCCGGGGTGCCTGTGGTGACCTGAGCGTTTGCCACACCAAAAACAGGTTCCCGAGCTCCGTTTTCGGCTGCGACAGCCTCCTGTAATCCTTTGCCAGGGAAAATGAAGCTTGGGGGGGGGGGGCGCATGTGGCCCTCTCAAGCTCCATTTTCACTGGCAGAGGCACCGTGGGCCAGTCCTTTGCTGTTTCCAGGGTGGCCCTGTGGACCAGATCTAAGCACCTTGAGTTTGACACCCCTGTGATAGGTGATTGATCCAATTAATCTAGTAATCAACAAGTTGGAGAAGGGGAATTGATATGTCCTTTTACAGAGTGCCTTCTAATGTTTGCATTCTTTTCTCTTATTGTTTTTTTTCTAAAACTTATATTTATTTTAAAAAATCATATAATAAATCAAAATCAAATCAAAAGAAAACGTACAAATACACAAAAAGGAAAGAAAACCAAAATCAATAAATGACTTCTGAACTCCTTTTCAACAAATAATTGCAACCTTGTTGTCCATCATCTCTTAAATATTTCCCAGATCTCCTCATCTCCTGCTTTAATTGATACCTTTCTTAATCTTTGAATCCATAAATCATTTCACTTTTTTCTTCTTTCAGCAAGAAGTCCATTTAAGGTTTCCAGTGTTTCAAACATTTTGCTGTTCGTTCTCTCGATCAATCATGAATCTTTTCTAATTCATGGTCCTCCCATTTTCCCCACTGTAGACAATAAGCACTGGAACATTTCAAAGGTGTGTGTGTAGGGGGGGTGTTAGAAAGCAAGGCAAAGCTGAAGGTGTGAAACTGAGACGGCAGTCTTGTCTCTTTCCAATTGGAACACACAAACATTGCCAAGTGATTTCCCACTTACTGGTGGCTTGTTTAGTTGTAGAGTTGCTAGTCCCAAATGGGATCATTAAGTGGGGACTACCTGTATCTCTCTTTTGTAGCAACAAAATGATGTAGCAAGAAAATGATCTTCTCAGCTGGTGCCCAATCTGACACGTTTTGCATAGCACAGCAATCAGGAGAAGGGTGACAGTTTTAAAGCACAGATTTCCCACTCTGTAACAGAAATAATGGGATGACTTCAGAACAAAATTAGGAATAAGATACTGTACAGTAAAGAGTTGATAATATGAAACAGAGGCGCTGCCCTGTCTGTAACAGAGAAATTACATGTAAATTAAAAAGTCAGCTGTAATGAAAGGCTGCATTTCAAAGTGAACCAGCTGTCACAGCCCTTCCTATCTTGGAGGTCTCCTCGGCAGCACAGAGATCCATTCCTCTCATTTGTGCTGATCTTGCAAATTCTGACAAGGTCATAGAGTAAGATTTGTCTGGAGACATGCTGCTCTTGGGAACAGTAGTCAAGCAATGCCTTCGGTTGAATGTAATTTCCAGCGTCCTACTTCACTAAGTTAGAAGAGCTTCAGCCACAGCAGCTCTATCTCTGCCTCTCAAATAGAGTGACTGAGTTCTACAGACTAGTTTTGCAAAGAACATGTATCACAAAGTTAACTTACATACTGCACATTTACGCAAAGTCAGCAGTATTTAACAAGATCCCACTCAATGCATCAAGGCAATGAGATCAGATGGAGGAAAAATATCTTAGGAGATCTCTTTCCATATGTCTTCATTTAATCTGCTTACACAACGGCTCTCTCTTGATCTCATTGTTTTCTATATAAATACAGCTTACTCAGTAGCTTAATAGTAGTTAACGTACTAATGCTGCCTGCTGTTATGTGGAGCATTACTGTAATTACAGTATATTGCATGGGGTTACTGGTGTGCCCATAAATCTAAAGTGAAACCATGGTCCATAAACTTACATCCAAGTACCACATGATGGGGTGAGCTCCTGTTCTTGCCCCAGCTCCTGCCCACCTAGCAGTCTGAAAACATGCAAATGACAAATAGGTACCGCTTTGTGGGACTGTAACAGCATTCCATGCAACTCAGTGTATAGTCATGCTGGCCACATGACCATGGAAGTGTCTTTGGACACTGTCTCCTTCGCTTAGGAAATGGAGGTGAGCACCGTACCCTAGAATCGGACATGACCAGACAAGGGAAACCTTCCTTTTACCTAACCAATGGCCCATCACACCCAATATTATCAAAATTGACACACTTTCCAAGTTTTCAAGCAGAAGACTTTTTAACCTAAGCTAAAATATTTGAAGGATCCTCTAACATTCAAAGGATTGTGCTGTATCACTGAGCTATTGAGCCAAAATGAAGACAGCCAAATTTATCATAGATACAGTAGATAGATACTGAATAATTGCATGGCAAATTGCAAGAAATGCTAAAACTCAACATCTAGAAGGATACTGTATTACCCAATGAGCTGGTACTCACTGGAGGAAAAGAAGTTGGAGAAATGGAGAAACCTGAAATTGCAGGAATATTTGGAGTGGGTCAACACAGTAAAGCAGGAAACATTAACAGAGCTTTTGTTCATTGCTAGTGTCTCCTTCAAGCAACATAAACACAATTATATAACTAGACATTATTGAATGACCAATATAAGAATCAAATTGACTATTTGGTAGGAAATTGAAAAAATCCAGTCGGATCAACTTCTGATGCAGAATGTTAAAAGAAGATGGAAAGAAAGATGGAAAGGCTATTGTGAGACTTATTACAAATGGGTTTATAGGATGATAGAAGCATGTGTAGGCAACATATAGTATTCAACAAAATAGGCATACCAATTGTTAACCAGGAAAATGTAAGGCATATGTATATAAAATGTCTACAGAAATGTTTAAAGCAGAAAGATAAAAGACAGCAAAGACAACTTTATGCCAACAAATGTTTGAGTCAGTGTGATATGGTCATCAAGATGTTGGACTAGATGTTGAGATTTGATGTTAATGCCTTATTCTACTGCACCAAAGGGAGTTGGAAGTCAATGCCTTTTTTTTCTTTTCCCCCGTTTCTTTCCCTCACTTTTCCCTTCCTTTTTCCATTCCCTATTTTTCCCTACTATTTACTTTTATATTTTACTAGCCAATAACCCGACTTTGCCCGGGTATGTATGCCTTGAGCAGGGAATGCTGCAGCCTACAATTCCCAGCATTCTTTGCCCAATTTGCATACCTTGCCTCTATTGGCTGGATTGGCCATTGCTGCCTCGGCAGCTGCAGAGGCCTATACACATGCGTAGTACATTGTTGGTGGGGGTGTGTGGAGTTCAGCAGTCTTTTTCGGGGGCAAAGAAGGCCCGATGGCATTTGTGACCCACCCAGTATTTGTCTCGGGAGTGCAAGGTATGTGCCTGGCAAGTTTGGGCCAGATTGATGCTGAAACGGAAGAGCCTATTCGGGACATACCCACAAACATACACACCCACAGTCTGTTTTATAGATATAAGATTTGTATGCTATATTATAACTAATAAAAACTGTTTATATATATAAAAAAGATGTTGGACTAAAACTACCCATGTGATTTTTGTCCAGTTATTCATTTTCAACCAATATACCTCACAGTTATTACTGTGGGAGAAATGGGAGGAGTATTATATATACCATCTTCAACTGAAGAAAAGGTAGAATTTGAATCTAGCTACCAAATATGAAACAAAAATATGTGAACAGAAAAGATTGGTGTACAGTAATATCATGAAAGAAAAATATGTACTAGAGAATGTGCAAGTATCAAACCATTCCACCATTTCCTCAATTTTATTTTATTTAACATCTTGCAAAGAACAGAGACATTCATGAAAATGAGAAGACAGATTTCAGAAAAGACAGAGATGGCAAGATGAGATAGTTAACATATGATGGATAATGAGCAGAGCAAGATAATTAGAGGAGGTGGTTTGCTTGTCCTTGCAGCCAGACCCTTGATTGTAGAGACCATGGCAGAATGTGGAATATATCAAAGCTAATAATGTGCCAAAAATACCTAATTACTCTTCTGAGGAGTCATTATAATGAGGAAGCAATTGTAAGAGCTGAATTTGGAGAAACAGTCATTCAGAATAGGAAATGGAATGAGTCAAGTGCATCTACATACCCATGTAAACTGCACAGTGAATGGCAGGACCAGAAGAGTTGACAGCTGAAAGTCGAAACACTAACATATTCAGGTCATACTACTTTGTTATCTGAAAGTAAATATCAGTATTCTGGCACTCCTGCAAATCAGCGTATATATGCAAATAAAGTTAAAAATATTCACTGTCTTTAAAATACTGTCGTTTTGACATCATCCAAAATACATTTACTAAAAGTACCATGGACTGTAATAAGAAATCAATCAGTGGTGGATGAAATGAAATTTGGATTATTGATAATTAGAAACTCATACATTTTGGGCATGTTATACAATGGGCAATATTTTTAATGACCATGCAAAAGCAGAAGGAATAGAAAAAGGAGAAAATAATGAATGAGAAATATTGACACAATCAAGGTACTCACCAGAAAGTCCTTGAAAGGATTACTGATTGCCATTGAGGACAACTCTTGTTGATATATTTGTCAACAGAATAATCAGGAGTCAGGCCTGACTTAATGGCAATTAACTCACTAAACTTAAATTAGATAACAAATAGTTTTCGCTTTAACCATAATCTGTTTTTAATCAAAGACCCAAATATTAGAGCTGATTTCTAGGTACAGACTATATTAGAGATGGTTCAGAAATCCTTATCGTTTAATTTACCTCAACTTATACTGTCCTATCTAGATACAGTGAGTGTTGATGAGGTAAAGAAAGCAGGATAAAAGTTCAAGTTCTTCTACAGAAAGAAAAGTTCAACTGTTTGCTTTTCTAAAGTTGACTAACACATGTTAAGCCTACTTGAGTACAATTTATATACACATACAGTATATGATATATTAATTACAGGTAGTCCTCGACTTACAACTATTCATTTAGTGACTATTCGAAGTTACAACAGCACTGAAAAAATGACTTATGAGCATGTTTCACACTTACAACCGTTGCACCTCCCCAGGTCATGTGATCAAATTTCAAACAGCAACTGACTCATATTTATGATGGTTGCAAGTGTCCTGGGGTCATGTGATCACTTTTTGCGACCTTCTGACAAGAAAAATCAATGGAGAAGCCAGATTCACTAAACAATCATGTTATTACAGTAACGTAACAACTACAGTGATTCATTTAACAACTGTGGCAAGAAAAAATGTTGTAAAACGGGGCAAACTTCATTTAACTGTCTCACTTAGCAATGGAATTTTTGGGTTCAATTATAGTCATAAGTCAAGATAAGATTGGCCTCCACTCTGACACTCCTTTGCAAGGCCTTGGTTCTGCAGAGCCTTGGACCCCAGAGTGATATGGGGCCCATCTGATTGTTGTCACCAGAGGATGGGGATTATTGCTTTTTGTATTGCGGTTTTATCCTTATCAGCTGCCCAGAATCACTGAAAGTGAGTCAGGCAACCATAAATTTTCTAAATAAATAATTTAAAAAACTAGAATAGAAGAATGGCTGCAGGAAGAGACTATTCAAGTCAAAGGATGTATCAATGATGAGAGGTTCTGAATGTGGAATAGACCATTTCTGATAGCAGGGGGAGATGAACATGGAAGAAAAAGGAAATTGAAGAAGGCTACAGGAATAGACTATTCTAACCCCATACAAAAATGTATTGGAAGATAGAAAGGCTATAGGAAGAGAATATCCCAATTCCATACAAAAAAGTATGGGAAAACAGATTAATCTCTCAAGCAGTGAAGGGAAAGAAGACCTAACAAATCAGTGAAGAGGATGTGAAGGCTGCTTGGAAGAGAACAGAAAATAAGTAGTTCCACAGAAGTGTGTCTCATTCTGGTAAAGATAATATGAAAAATTGATGTGTATGAATGTAAAAGGCTATGGGTAAGTAAAAATGAACGTAAGAGAATGGTTGCTGCAAAAGAATGAAGATGAGGTTTGTTTATATAGAGAAAAAGAGAATAAGGCATGGTTAATACTGCAAAAGGCAAAGTAAATCCAGAACAATGCTGATGGGAATAAAAAAAATTAGAAATCCGTGTGGAATAAGCCTCCAGAGAATAAATAGGATTAAATGGTTAAATTATTAAATTATTTGGGATGAATGATGAGGAAATAATGCAAGAATGAGTTTTTCAGAGATTTGCAGGCGGATGTTAGAGATACGTTGAAGGATGGAATTCCTTATCCTTGGTAATTCATATGGCGCCCTCTCCTTTGTCATAGGAAGATGACAAATGTTGAGTTCTTTGGTAAGGCTTTTAACTCATATAAAGCTGCTATTAATGGACAGTGGGGAGTTTGGGTTTCATTTACTGATGGTGATGTGTTGCTTTTATTGTTTTAATGGAAATGCTGTAAACCACGGGTCTTTTGCTTTATTGTAGGAGCAGTAAAATAAATGGATGAATGAGGTACACGTGAAGGCCATATATGTGCCTGACAACTGGAAATTGTTATTGCTTCCCTTCACAAAGGGAAAGGTAGCAGTGGTGAATACAATTAGTATGGTGGGATTAATTTGTTGGAATTACTTGGAAAGGTATTGACAGAGCATAAGAGATAATGAGCAAATTTGGAAAATGCAATGTGTCTTTTATGTTGGGCAGGGCATACACAAGACCAGATTTTCACTCATTGAAAAATATATAAATGAAAGAATGTGGCATGTTTACTGGTTTAGATAAAGTATACGGTAAAATGAATAGGCTTAATTATGGAATGTTTCACAAGCATAACTGAGCTGTGATGGCGCAGTGCTTAGAATGCAGTATTGCAGGCTAATCCTGCTGAGTGGCAGGGGTTTGATTCCCCCTGGCTCAAAGTTGACTCAGCCTTCCATCCTTCCGAGGTGGGTAAAATGAGGGCCCAGATTGCTGGGGGCAATATGCTGATTTTGTAAACCGCTTAGAGAGGACTGTAAAGCACTGTGAAGCGGTATATAAGTCTAAGTGCTTTCGCTTGCTATAAACATGAAGGTCCGCTGCTAGCTGTGTTAAGGACAGAATACAGAATACGATAGAAGTAAAGTGCACAGGAGGACAAATGGAACGTTTAGCAAATGGTTCAGCACTGAGGGTAAAACAAGGAAGTCTCACACTCCTCTTCTAGGTTTGATTTGATGAATGATAACAGATCAGACAATTCCTGTAACCGGAGCTTTTGATTGCAATCATTTCATCAGAATAAACATGTTAATACAACTGTGAGGTTTCAAACTCTTTTGTTCGGGTAAGTATATTCAACCCATACCTGTTCCCAGAAAACTATACCTCCTTTTTATAATTCTCTTTCCTGTCCTAGAATGTATCTTGGTTTTGATCTTGTACTGTATTCTACCTTACCTCAATCTTGTCTAATATTACTTATATTATTCCATTTCATCCTGCCTTCAGAGACTAGCCCAAGGGCACTTGTGTACACTGCTGGTATTCTCCTGCAACCCTTTAATTTCTTGGGGCTGCTATGGGATAGAAATATTGGAGGTCTCGGTAGCCCTTTTTTTTCTGGATTGCTTCTTCAGTCAGTGCCATGAGCTTCACTGGGAAACTGACAGTCTTCTGGGTTTCCAAATACCCTGCCAATATGCTGTGCATTGGTGAAGCCTGGGGATGCCAGGCATCAGCACCACAGGCCTTCTTCCAACAGAGTATCTCTTCCCAAGGTCTCCTTAAATAGCTGTGAGTCATGGTCTTTATTATATTTTTATAGTATTTTCTGTACCTTGCTACTGCTGGCTCCTCAGCTACACTGATGCCTCTGCAACACACAGCCAGCTGCAGCACACGGGTTTAGTGCTCAGTGTCTGCTGATACCCCTGTGTTGCCAGCTAGGGTGTCCTGGCCCAGCCTCTAATGTTCTCCACAACAATCCCGCTGTCACCAACTCTGACATTCCAGTTACGCCACTGATTTTCTCTGCTCAGCTCTTATAATTAGCACCACCATGCTTGAGCTGCTCAAGCCATTGTCTACCTCTTCTGCCAGTGCTACACTTGAGATGTTCCTGCTGACATCACCACACCATTTACAATACTGCACACCCATGCTACCTTTTGCCAGATATCCTGCCATTTGTCCCCATTATCTCTCAGCATCCTCAAACCAAGCGGCCTTTTAAACACCCAGGGAGTGGCAATTTGTAGGGAGGGCCTTACGAAAAGGATTGGGCACAGAAGAGATCGAAGTACAGGTAGTACTTTTACAACAGTTCATTTAGTGACTGTTCAAAGTTACAACAGCACTGAAAAAAGGGACTTAAGACCGTTTTTCACACTTACAACCATTGCAGCATCCCCAGATCATGTGATCAAAATTCAGATGCCTGGCAACTGACTCATATTTATGACTGTTGCAGTGTCCTGGGATCACATGATCCCCTTTTGCAACTTTCTGACAAGCAAAGTCAGTGGGGAAGCCAAATTCACTTAACAATCATGTTACTAACTTAACAGCTCCAGTGAATCACTTGACAACTGTGGCAAGAAAGGTCATAAAATGGGGCAAAACTTAATTGTCTTGCTTAGCAATGGAAATTTTGGGCTTGATTGTGGTCATAAATCAAGAACTACCTGTATAAAGAATACTTGTAGTGATTGTGGAGATGTCCTGTTTGCATTTTTGAATGGTTGCAAATTGCCCTGTGATCATGTGATTGCCATTTACAATCTTCTCTTCCAGATGTTGCCTTCTTTGATGGAAGCTAACAGTGCTCTGTGTTTCGCTGCATGCTCTGCGCTATGACATGATGTCATGCTGGCTACCTGACCACCAAGAACGCTGACTCAACAGCCAACAGAGATGAGCGCACACACACACCTAAAGTCAGCTATGACTAGTGAAATAAAATCCGCAGTGACTCCTTTATCTTTGCCTTACAGCCATCTGTAACAACTGTAACTTGGAGAACCAGGATTTTGGTCATTGAACAAAGTGATCACGTGGTGTCTTGCTTAAGGAGCACCTTGTTGAACAACTGAGATTCCAGGACTAATTGTGGTTGTAAGTGAAGGACTCTCTGTAGTTTTATCCTTCCTGGGGAATTGATTTCCTGGTCTGGTCTACTTTACAGGGGCTGACAGTTATGAACATGAATATTTATATATTTTTGCATGGAGACTATGCCATATTGTCAGCTGAGAGCCTGAATAATTTGCACTGACTATTGCAGAGATTATATGAGGTAATAAGCGATATAGATCTTAATATTATGTTAAATACCAATATCATTATGTTTGACAGGGAATATGAAAATAATTGCAAGTTGCAATGATGAGAAACTGGATTAATTTGAGTAGCTTGGTAGAATGTTTATGGATGATGGGAAAACAGATGGGGACATTTTAAGATATGCAAATGCTAATGTCAAAGAGTGGTTAACATATAGACTGTGATGAAGAATCCCATTGCAAAAAGCAAAAGTGGCTGTGTATGAAAGTGTGCTTCAATTATCTTACATTAAGGAAATAAGAGGTTGGTAGATCAAGAGAAATATAAAAGTTAAATGGATGCAGTGGAAATACTAATCGTGTGTTGTACAACAAGTAGAGCCAAGAATCAATGGGTGATATAGATTGAATTCAAAATAGAATGACTAGTATGAAAGAAGTATATTGTGTTGATTTTGTCATATAAAGAATATAGATGGGGACTGAATTATAAAACAAATAAATGATGAGTAAATGGGTCATGATTAAGGGAGTTGATGCAATCCTCAAAGAATTTAAAGAAAGCAATAACTAACTAGATACATTGGAAACAAGGATAGTTTACAACAATATAAAATATGAAGAGGTATAGTAAATGGTAATGATGTTACTAGATTTAGCTGTATTTCCTTTTCTTATCTTTTGCCTTTAATTTCTTTGGCTTACTTTTTTTCAGCCTTTTCTATGCTTTATAATGTTGCTCAACCCCCTCCCTCCCAATTGTCTGATAGGTATGTATATATCTCTATATATTTACTTATGACTGGCATGTTTCTTCTACTATTAGCAGGCAAGCAAAGAAGTGCTAATTGGGTTTCAATCAGATCTTTTGAGGATTACTTCTGCCTGTTTCAGATTGTTGATTCCTTGTCTTAAAACATTGGTCATACCTG
>JANHJO010004348.1:0-18090 GCA_032468235.1 Pseudoxyrhopus heterurus
GATATACTTAAAAATCAGCTCTGTTTCCAGCAAACAATTAATGGCTTAACTAAAACAGAGGCCTATAAAATAATGGTAGAATATGGTACCTCTTGCTCACATAGTGATGCAGTCTAATTGCTTCCCGGATACATCCACGTAAATACATGTACATTATCCATAAGGAAACTTGCAAGGCACAGCTTGTTGTCCCATACCCTGCTGAGGTATAAAGCGAATGCTGGAAATGTTGGAGAAGACCTCTTTTTCCAAGTGTATTTTTAAATAAAAGAAGGAACAGCTTTTCATCGAGAAAGCAAAGAGGCTTGGGGAATCAATGAATGCAGCCGGTAGCCAGGGAGAAAGAAGCTCTTAACTCTTTGTGGCATAGAGCTGCTGCTGCTGTTGAGCTGAGGTGTGGATTCATATAGGCCTCTCTTTTAACAGCAAAGGAGTCTCAGGTATGTGGAGGATGTGATAGTTGTACGATGGATCGTTTGGATGTTCCTAACCACAAGAAGATGCTGGAGGCAGATGCTTGAAATAGAACAAAACTTTATTGAAAATAAACTGGAATAAATGAGTAAATGGCTGTCTGTGTGTTCTTAAATAAATAGATGCAGACATGCATCATACATGTCTGCCCTGGCGAGAACATGGTACAAAAAGGATGGTGTTCAGGTGGGAGGAGGGTTATATAGGTAGAGGAAACCCCTCCTCTTCCTGTAGAAGGCAAAAGCGGGAACATCTGAATGTTCCCACCTAGTGGTTGAATAGTGGTAATGTCATGGCTAGCACATGTTAACGTAATCATTTAACAAGGTAGGCCCTCCGTCTGCAAAGCAAAAAGCATCCAGAAGCAGGCCGCAGCGAGTAAGACTAGCAACCATTACTGGGTTTAAGGGAAAGGCAGCCTGATCATTTATTTAAGATAATCATCATTTATTTATAAGGTCGTTTATCCATCAAAGACTCCTTGCCGAGCAGCTAAAAAATAGATGGGGAAGGCGATCAGGCGACAATCGGAAAAACAAGCCCCCTTCAGAAACCTAATCACAGTACACATCGCCCATTTTACAACTGTCAGGGCAGGTGAATCCTTTTCAAAGCAGCATGAAGGAAGGGATACGCACACAGAGACACACAGAGTCCTCTCAAACAAAAACAAGAATCTTAGGAAAGCTAGTCGCTATTCCTGAGTTGACCTTTACTGAAAAATCATTTCATGTTCATCGCAGCAAGTATTTGTAAGCTTTGGTTAGCAATGGAGCAGAAGGAATAAAGCAGTCAGGAGTTATTGTTTTTTATTGGGTTGTTTGTTTGTTTCTTTGGAATTTCACCTGGCTGGTTTATATAATAGGGTTCTCTCTTTTTTCCCCCTGGCAAATAGAGGAAAAATTTGTATTTTTTTTTAATAGTTGCATGGAGTTTCTTCCAGCAAGAAATCCAATTGAAAGACAAACAGCATCTGTTGGATTTCTGCCCCTCGTGATCTTTCATCTCCTGGAAGAAAGCATCAGTGGGAGAATGACTAAGCCAGGATGTGTAATTGGCCCGTTTTTCTACGCTTCTTGGATTCTATGTACATACTTGGGGTGGCAAAAATAGGGCTGTCAATCAATCAGAATCCTAGGGGAAAGCATTTCTAATAAAATTTGTAGACAGTATTTCAACAATCATGCTTTTGTACTTGGCCTGCATACAATCTACTTTCCACCAGGGGAACTTTTCTATAACTTTGTCTTGGGTGCCAATTGTGTGTCCCCTGTGACCTTTCAGATTGTCCTATTTGCAATTCAAAGCACTATTTCACGCAGAGTTACAGCGAAGTCCAACTTTATCGCATTTCCTTTTTCTCTCTTGCAGTCTCTTTGAAAGCAATGACTATAAGCTATGTTTCCTACTAAATTCCCACCATGTTATGCCCCAGGTTGCCTGTGCAGAGGCAGGCTTTGATAGAGTCCTTGATTGCTCTGATAATTTCACAACAAACGCTCTACAGTGGCTGGTAAGGCTCCACCCTACACTTCCCTGAAGGCAGCCACCTACAGTCCCACAAACAAAAGCCAGTAAGCAACAAAACCAATTTGCAAAGGTAGAGAGGAAGTCCAAAGACAAGGTGTGAGCTCACAGGGCCAGGGCCAGAGTGATGGTCCACAAGGCAAAGGCAAGTCTATAAGGCAAAGGCAGAAGGCAAGGCACAGGCAAAAACACGAGTCAAGGGTGAGTTTTTTCAAAGGCCGAGGGAGTGCGTGCCAAAGTAAATTATTGTTCCTGACAAAGACAACCTCCCCAGACTCTGCTTAAGTCAACCCAAGCCAGGTGTTCCTTGTGAGAAGGGGCAGGGCAACCTTCTCCCGAGCAGCTTCACAGATGTCCTTTGAGCTTGTCTCCGCTCTACTCTTCATGCCCCCAGATCAACTGTGGGAGACAGATCTGCATCAGAGGGGATCTGCTGCCTGTCTACACCACTATCTGTCTGCACCTGATCCTCCACCGTGTCTGTGAGGACAGATAGTACCCTGTCTAGTCAACCACCATCCCCTGAGGGGCCTGGGACAGCATTATCCTCAGCCCGTGGCCTCTCCAAATGTTCCAGGAGAGATGTGCCATCTCTGTTGGACAGCCCCAGTTCCAACTCCTCCAAACTGGGATCCAATGGGATCATGACACACCAGCTATGGTAATTGATCACTGGTCATTGGTCAAGATCACAATTTTAGGCTCCAGGTATTGGGCATCAGTACGTTGAAAAACAGGTGAGAATAAAGTGACTTCTATTAAGGCTAAGGTGATTAGTAGTACAACTTAAGGTAAAATCATATTGTCTATGCACACAGTACTGTTTTCCTGTTATAGATAATTAAAGGCATAAGAGAGAGAGAGATGGGAAAGGATACTCTTGAAAAGACTTGAATGCCGTTCTAGACCAAAGGAAATACTTCTGAACACTAAGAGAAGCATTCTTGATCCATTCCCCAATTTATTTAAATTATATACCACAACAATCTTAAGGTCCCTAAGAAATTACAGTAATTTATGTGATCTCAAATCAGCATTTTGGTGAAGCAGATGCAAAGCAGTCATTTGCTTACCATGCTTATTATCTTTGTCTTCAACAACACACATAAAATTCATGGTGATCAAGCATAAGTAAAACTCAAGTAGGAAATACAAAACAACAACAGCAACAAAACAAAAGTAAAAAACAAAAAACATCTAAAATGTTTTCTTTTTGGCAATAGGAAATTATTAGCTAAAGATATTGGTAGTGAGCTAGCTGGGTAGAATGCAACGATGTGTAAAAAAGAGGAAGCATTAAACTGTAGTTAAGTTAAGCAGTTCGAAAGCATGTAAAAATGCAAGTAGAAAAATAGGGACCATCTTTGGTGGGAAAGTAACAGCGTTCTGTGCGCTTTCGGCATTTAGTCATGCAGGCCACATGACCACGGAGATGTCTTCGGACAGCACTGGCTCTTCAGCTTAGAAATGGAGATGAGCACCGCCCCGTAGAGTTGAGCACGACTAGCACGTATGTGCGAGGGGAAACTTTACCTTTACCTTAAGTTAGCAGAAGCAAGAAAGACTATAGCAAATATCTAATAATTTCAGGGCACCCTCTGTAATAATCATTGGCATCAAACTGGTGGACATGATCAGTAAATCAAAGACCAGTCAATCAAAGTCCTACTCTATTTTAATATGCATCACCTGACTGCACATACATTACAAAATTCTGGAGCTTTGATGATTAATCCATTGACCATTGCTATAGATTCCCATGAATCTGAGATAGATTTTTAGTAAGTAGAAAACTAAATTCAGTTGCATATCAAGCTATAACTTGATATGGATCTGTAATCTTAAGGGGATAGAATATAAACCCTATTAAAGTTCATACATAACAAATGAAATCTTTACAAATCCAAAATCCAGTGTTGAATGGTCTAAAGCAGGGTGTCCAACTGTGATAACTTTTAGGCTTGTGAACTTCAACTCCCAGAATTCTTCAGCCAACATGGCTGGATGGGGAATTCTGGGAGTTGAAGTCCACAAAGCTTAAAGTTGCCAAGGTTGGACATCCCTGGTCTAAGGACATGTAAAGTTCATTCCTATTGTCTCGTTCATTGCGTCACATAACATCGCGTGAAGTATTGTGACGTCTTTTGCTTTTGCTGAGCTGGGGTGGCGTGGCCTATGCATGATGCATCCGGCCGCCAGTTTGACACTCCTGGACCTAATTATCACATTACAAGGATAGCAACTCTTTTTTGAGGACAGAAACAAATTACTCATTTCTTCCCATCACAAATCTGGCTTCCAGGTGCATTTTTCTGCTGCAGAGAGAAAGTAATTTTTTTTTTCCTCTTATATCATCTCAAGTGCTCTTGTCCACTTTTGCTGAAGTACTTTAATTCCTTATAAGATAAAACCAGCATTCTCTCCTTAACAGAGAAAGGAATACTCTCCTCTCAGCTGGAGCAGTAATTGACTCTGATCTAAGAGTTTCTAAGACAGTATCATTACCATCTATATATATAAAAATGGATGTGTGTGTGTGTGTGTGTGTATGTGTATGTTCCAGCATAACTCTGGAACGCCTTGAGCAATTTCAACCAAACTTGATACACAGATGACTTACTGTCTGGAAACAAATATTGTGGGGGTAAGACACCCCTAACACCCCTTGGGGAGAGGTTCTGTGAAGATACAGTCTACAGCGCAGTGAAGTTGCCATGGTAACAGCTTCACAGTACTCCACAAGGGTGCGTTTGTAATGGGGTCTGCCTGCACCACTACGAGACTGACACGACGTACATCATGCAGAGATGACATTTCTTGACGCTTCTGGGGGCACAGGGAAAACATTTTTAACTAATTTAATTGTCACCGAAATCAGGCCTCAGGGAGAAGTTGCTCTTGCCATCGCTTCTTCAGGAATTGTGAAGACGTTAATGGAAGGAGGGAGGATAGCCCATTCCGCACTGCCACTTCACATCGCCATTCCTGTCTAATATCAATATGTTTATCAACCAGCATTATGCAATATAAATATTCTAACAAGAAATATTTTTCTAGGAATAACGTTCTCCAAATATTTAAGAGAATCTGAAGAAATTTTATTTGCTTTTTACATTTTTTTTTTACAGATTGCCATAAATAATTATCAATTGTCAATGTTAGGTTTCTTGTAATTTATTGTACATCCAGAAAATGTACATTTATGATGGTTACACATATTGTTATATAACCATCATGAAATTTACATTTACTATATCATATAACCACCACCAAATTTGATAGTTTTTATAATCACTAATAAGGCCCCAAATACCATCTGCATACAATTATTGCTCAAGCAGAAGATCCTATACCATTGTGGACAAATGGTTGTCTAATCTCTCCTTAAAAACCTCCAGTGTTGGAGCACCCACAACCTCTGGAGACAAATCATTCCATTAGTTAACTGGTCTTACAGTCAGGAAATTTCTCACTTGCACTGCCTTCTGGTGCTTTGAAAAATAAGTCGATTCCCTCTTCTCTGTGACAGCCCTGAAAATATTGAAAGACTGCTATCATGTCATTTCTATTCCTTCTTTTACTAGATTAGGCATCCCCATTTCCCACAATCATTCATTTTATGCTTTAGCCTCCAGATCCCAATCATCTTTGTTGCACTTTTCTACACTCTTTCTAGTGTCTCAACATCTTTTTTTGTATTGTAGTGATCAGAACTGGACACAGTATTCCAAATGTGGTCTTACCAATACAATATAAAGCAGCATTAGCATTTCACATGACCTTGATATTATTCCTTTGTTGATGCAGTCTACGACTGCATTGGCTTTTTTGGCAGCTACAGCACACTGCTGGCTCATATTTCGGTGATTGTCCACTAGGACTGCTATACAGCATTCTCACGGTTACTTCAGAATACTTTAGAACACAGGTGTCAAACTCAATCGGCGACATAATCGCGACATTTTTTTACCTTTGTGGAGCCAGGGTGGGCATGGCCTTCATATGATGGGCTGCCAGTTTGACAGGCCTGCTTTAAAAGTAGGGGAGAGCTTGAGGATTCTGACACCTGGATAAAAAAAGAGGAACTAACATTTCTCTTTCTGCTAAAAGAGCTTTTTGTTTTGGACAGTTGGATCCAAATTTGGGTGTGATTTATCTTCTTCTTGAGTGATGCTGTTTTTACTTGAGGGATCCTTGATGCTCTCTGAGGTTGCTTGTTTTCTTGCAGACATTTCATTACCCAAACTAGGTAACATCACCAGTGTTACAGCTTTATTAGCTGTTTTTACTTTATACCATACTTTGGGACAGTTTTCATTGCTTGTCATGTTTAAACAATTTCCTACAATAAACTCACACGAAAGTTTTTATCTTCATCTTCCCTGAGTATTTTATGATTGTTGGACTCATATACTTGGACTGCTCACAAGGTACCGGTATATTCCAATGTCATGTCCAGATTGTTCTGGTCACTGCAGTGATACGCCATCTTCTAAAAGAATCACTAAGCATTAAGCAGAGAACACTTTAAAGATTTCTCAACCTTGGCAACTTTAAACTGTGTGGATTTGGGACATTGCTGGCTGGGGAATTCTGGGAGATGAAGTTCACACAGCGTAAAGTTGCCATGGTTGAGAAACATTGCTTTAAAGTGAAAAGTTTGAAGGTGCTGTGGAATAGGAAAATTGGAAATCAAATCTCAAATTTCACTTTACCCTATAATAAAATCCATTCCTTGTATAAACAATTTTGTGTCAAAACAGAAAGACCCAAATAATATAGTCATCTATTATAAATGTGCAATTCAATTTGCAGCTGAATGCCGTGGAGATCTTATTATTCACAGAAAACCTAATAATATGGAAAGAACAATTGCATTATTTCAACATTTTCAAGTTGTGGCACAGTTCAGCTAAAATTAACAGCGAACTGTTTTGATCTGAAGTAAAAATGCTCACTTTTGGGAAGCATTTTTAGCACTGTTAAAAAGCTCATCACTCTGAAAGAGGTTTTTTTGGCAAATACTTAAAAAATACATGAGCGAGAATAATTCCATTCACTTTGGATTTTTGCACTCAGTGACATCTGCAGGACAAAATGCTTTATTTACTAGACCTTGAATATTATGGAAGTTTTACTATCATATCGCTCTCTACAATTAGATAAAAGTGGTGGAAATGCCATGATGTTTATACATTGCTGATTCCCTGTGGCTGTTGCACTGGCATTCTAAGGTTTGCAAAATAATAGGGTATGACTTTTAGCGGATGGGTTAGATGATCTGGTTAAATTAACCAAAAAGACATCCTTAATGAGTCAGGTAGCCCTTAAGTTTTAGATAAAGATCTATAAAAAATAAAGATGGCACATAAACTGCTTTATACTAGAAAGACCAGATCTTCCAAGATGACACTAACCAAAGGCCATACTGTATAGTTTAAAAGAGAGAAGAATAAAATAATTTTCTTTCAAAAAACAACAACCATGGAAGGGTGGAAGTCTTGTGATCAAGCAGAATGTTGCCATAAACAAAATTTTACTATAAACAAAATAAATAGATAGTCCTTATGTGAAAGAGAGAGATTTTTTTTCCAGTCCCAGTCTCCCCATGTTGAGGGTCAGAGTGTGTAGGGAAACGGTGCAGCTGAACCTAGTTACAGGACTTCACAAGACCGGATATCCTGCACCGTCAGTGCTCTTGACAAAGCACTTTAGCCACACTCGTTCAAATATGGTTACTATTTTTCTGCAGATTTTTCCTGTCAACACAAAGAGATCAAGGGCAGCAGGTGGAGCACCTTTTCCAAGTCTCCTGCCAAGCTGGTTTTTAAAACACCACTACAATCTATCTCATTCTTAATGCCATAATTTCCTTTTGTCTGGTGACACCCCAGGCTTCTGGATGAACAGCCCATCCCTCACTCTGCTTTTGCTACTAAAGTGTGACTTGTTTTGGTTTCATCAAGGTAACCTTCCACATAATTCAACCATTAAAGCTTATTATCTATTTATTTGTACCCTACCTTTATTATGTTTACAGATAATCCCAGGCGGTGAACATATCCATCCTATTTCCCTCCCCCTACTTTCCCTACAACAACAACCCCATGAGGTGATATGGGCTGAGAGAGAGTGACTGGCCCTAAGTCACCCAGCTGGCTTTAAATTAAATTTAAAAACTATGATAATAAAAATACAGAAAGAGTGTAGTCTACACTAACATCAGCAATTTAACAAACTCCACACTTCCATGTCATTCCCAATGACAATATTCAAATATAACTTCCATTCTTATCCATTTCTTTTGCTTTTTACATTACAAGTAGTATTTTTTTTAGAATAACTTTATTGTCACTTTGAATGTATACTGATTGGCACACATTAAAATAAAATTTTGTTGCATACAGCTCTCAAAGGGTCTCCACCTCTAATATACACTACATAAACATGACAAAATAAATACATAAATACAAAATTATGCATATACCCACATATGTTATATGACATGGAGAAACAATACTGTCTAGTTCATATGTACACATGTACATGGCGAGAAAAACTAATCTTGCGAGTTTACCAGATGGATGGCATAGGAAACAAAACTATTACAGAACCTGCTAGTCCTGCTAGAGGCAGCCACATTGTCATCAGGGCTAGAAGCCTTTGGTTCCATGTCTTTCATAGCCATTGTTCCTCATGACAAGGATGATAACAATTTAAAAAGCATGTTGTGCTATTGACACGAAAGCACAGTGTCAGAAATGATGCGTATTTGAAGGAATGTGGATTGAATACTAAATTGAGCAAGCAGAATGAAAGTTTTATTAATTTATAAGATGTATACAACTGTCTACATTATGTAATGTTGGGTGGCGAACAACCCTATTGTAGAAAATAAATAAATAAATGAAAACAAAGAGAAAATGAATTAGGATCAAATCACACAATAAATACATGGAGTATGAATGGATAAGAGGAAAGGGGAAGATTAAGAAAATCATGGTTGGAATGGCTCAATGTGAGCCTGCTCTCAAAAGGAGAGATGTAAATTTTAAAGGATAAAGGGGAACAGTTATGTAGATTTTTGAAAGGAAGGATGGTTTACAAAAATGGAAAAACATATGGAGTGGTATGGTGAATGGAATCAATAGAAACTGTTTAGCTATATTCCTTTTGTTTCCCTTCATCTCTTTAATTTTACTCTTACTATTTCTTATTCATTTTCTGTGCTTTGCATAATATTGCTTACTGTGAAAGAGAATAGCATGTTGGGTATGGGTGTGTGTGTAGGTGGCAGGATTAGTAATCATATTTGCATGGGAGGGGAGGTAGCAATGATAAAATTACAGTTGATGAACAGGATTTATATACAAAAGCATTGCACAAATGTCCTTATTTACCCGATTGGGCTTGGAATTAATTCACTCTGAAATTCTGGACATTCCCCTTTCCATTAAAGTGGCCTATGAGTGGCATTAGTTGAGCCTAAAGTGGCTGACCTTGTAAGTTTCCACTTTTCTTTTCCCATTTATCACTTTCTAACTCCCAGCTGCTTCTAGTTCCTTAGCAACACGGATCATCCTTTCCATTGTGTGACAGTTTGCAAGTTGTGTATTCTCTCCAGCCAGGGAGGTGTGCATCCAAGAACTGAATATGAGAAGAATAGCACTACTACATAGGTTTCACACTATAGCATTGGAAAGATAAATAATTAAAAACCTGATTGCCCTTGCCACCTAGAAGCCTATAGACTTAGAATTTGAATGGACAAATATAATGAAATAAGGGACATTTGTGCAAAATATAATGGGTGAACAAGAATGTTAGTTACATAAGTGAATTAGAAATAAATATATATGCACTTGAATAATATTTACATTAGATAAATATATATACAGAATTGTAAGGGTTAACTATTATAAAGCTATACTTTGTTTCTTTTTTCATCTTTTAAATACATTTATGCACTGTGTTTTCTTTGCAAATATATGAATTTACATAATTTTATTTGTGTTTTGTAATTTTCTTTTGCTATTTAATTAAAAAAAAACTAGGTTGCATCTCAAAAATTGATTTTATCAAATATGGTTACACTCCTTTTGGGGTTTCTGTAAATATCAACAGTGCACTTTCTTAAATAAATCTATGTTACATATTCAGACTAAAATTGCCTTCAGTACTTCCTTCACAGTAATAGTGTATATGTTTCTTGCTTTTCCTGCAACCAGATCACTCACAGCAGTTTTCCCTTTTGTATATTCATAGTAGTAAAAGTTTAAAATATTGTAGAAGTACTTCTTAAAGCACAGTTTAGTTTATTCTTTGGTAAGTATAAAAAGTTTAATTTAGCTCCATAAATAATGTACAAATTACTATACTCCAACAATACGACCCACCTCAAAAATAAGCCCAAGCCTAATTTTTTTTTTGCGGGGGCTAATATATGCCCTACCCCAAAAGTAATCCCTAGTGAAGGGGTGGGCATGGCCAGCACAGGAGGCAGCCCTTCCTGCATCTCAAGGAGGTGATCCTCCTGCACCTCAAAAAAATAATAATAAGACCTCCCCGAAACTAAGGCCAAGTGCTTATTTCAGGGGTCAAAATAAAATAAGACCCTGTCTTATTTTCTAAGAAACACGGGTATATGTATATCTCTCCATGATGTATCTCTCCATTTGGCTTTTACCAACAAAGATTAATTGTTTCTGCCTTATTGATGAAGTAAAAAAAGGCCGTAATTCAAAATTGCTGAGTCTTCTGAAGAAAACATATGTTTATGTTTTGGTACTATCCATTTAATAAGGGGACCATTATGCTTATTAAGGAACAAATTATTCAGCTATAATGGGTCCTGCAGTGACAATATTCCATGACTTGTTTTTAAATAGTTTATTGTAAGTACATATATATATATATATATAAACTGATTCATGAAATCTTGGAAGGATATAAAATTAAGACGTTTTTGAAGTTAGGTCACCAAAGGCTAAATAATTGAGAAGTAAAATTTAAACACTTTATTGGTATTGTGTTTTTTTCAGGAAGATCTCAAGTTTAAATACATTAAGAACAAAAAAGAAATGGAATGGAGACACAAAAAGGTAGGCAAGAAGTGATTTCCACTGGGAACACCTGTCAGCTTTCTAAAGAAACTTCCCATTTCCATTCAGCACTCAGAGACTAAGTTCATCCAAGTAAGAATTTATTAGAGAAGTCATGTTGGCACATCTGGGAAAACCCAAATCTGAGAGTTCCGGGTTTTTCCTTGGTAACTGAAAATCAAAACCCCATCCCCTGCACCCATCAGTCCATCACATGGTCCAATCACCATCCGTCCCAACTAGAGACCTTCCTCCAACTACTCTGGCTCCAGGTGCAGGATGACATGTCCTTGACGGAGGAGAAGAATGTTGTTATGACTAACTTCCTCCCCTCTTTGAAATCCACCCCTCCCAATTTCCCAGGCACTAGAATGTGGCAGCGTGGAAGCTTCTAAGAAGAATATGGCTTCCAAAGCTGATATTTAGTTTCTGAGCGATCTTCAAAGACAGCCCTGTGAAGAGCTCATATAATAATATCTTCTGTCGATGATAAGGACATGAATCCAGATCACCAGCGTATTCAACTCCAAATATGGCTACAATTTTAATAGTTTTCAAATATTAGTGAGTACTGTACATTAAAGAAAGGTCTCTGATCTTCTTTCTTACAACTTCCCTAAAAGACACCTCCCTAGAAAGATATTGCTTCTCATCTGTTGTGTTTTGCAAACCTCTCATTTCTTTCCCAATCTCCCAGGATTCTTGTATATATTATTTGTTATACACTCCTTTGAGCAACCCAAGCTGCAGGCCCTTCTCCATCCTTGATGCTTTCCCAATACACTCAGATACTAGAGTCGCCTTGTGGCGAGATGGGTGGCAAATAATTTTGATAAATAAATTTAAAAATCTGCCAATCAGCCAGCCAGCTAGCCAGTGCCCACTGTAGTTACACTGATGGGAATTGTAGGCCAATGCCTTGGAGAACATCAAGTTGGGAGAAGCAACACTAGCTTGTTAAATACTCAGGAAAACAAGGCTCCTTGCCCAGAGTATTTAGTTTGAGTCTTTCAAAATAGTTCCTGGGGTGGGGACCTGCCTATTTACAAAATGCTGCAGGGGAGGATATCTTCTCCTACAAGACATTCTCTATTATTCCATCTTGAATTTCTGCTGTCTTTCCAGACAAATGAACATATTTCCAAACAAAATGCTTGGTTGCAACCACCAATCATTGGGATATTCTTCAAAATAAATGTGATGGTGGAAACCAACAGTTTGCTTTACAGCAGGCAAATCCAACGGGCTTCATTTGTTCCTGAACAGCTAGTAATGTGGCCTCACAAGATCATAAAATAAATAATTATTAAATAAGTAAGTAGGGAAGGGAAGGGAGGAAGGAAGGAAGATACATTAACTATATTATATATTTTATATGTGGCCTCAAAGGAGAAGTACTCTTCACTAATGCAACCCAGGCAAGCCAAAAAGGTTGAATACCCATGCTTTACAGTATATCAGGTGTGTCTGTGTCTATGTGTGTGTGTTACAAAGTAGGTGGGTGAGGAAGTAAGGTGGATGCCAAGGAGACCCACTGTGGGTACACCAGAGTCCCTGGGCATATTATTTGGGATTCCAATGCTAGTTCAGTTTCAATAAGCTAAGTACATATTGGATTTATTAATCTAAAAGCATCAAGTAAATAGTCTGATGGGATGGGAATTTAAATATAGAAAGGGAAGACAAAGAAGCTAACTCAAACAAATTGGAAAGTGTTTGCAGAAGGGCATCATCTTGCAAACTTGCCCTTTATTCTAGAAGCCACTGGGACAACATCTTTAAAAAAAACACAGTTATTTGCCCAGAATCTCCATGTGAGGAGCAGCTTCTCCTGTTAAGAAATATTTAGCACATATAATTTGCCTCCTGGCTTGTTTTGTTTTGTTAAATAATCCATGCAAAATAAAAGTTCCTTCTGGTTTTTTTTCTTTTTTAAAAAAAGCGCTGTTCTATTCTGTTTTGGTTTATGGGGTTCTGTTGTCATTTCTTCCTAAAGTGCTGTTTCCTCACATTTGCATCTACCAGCCTTTTTAATGTGATATTCCATTTAAACGGCCTTTTAATTGTATGTGCTGCCTTGCAAGAAAATGACTGATGTACTCACGCTAATTAGGGCTCCAGTCAGCAGCCTCTGCCAGCTGGAAACTGAGAAACAAGCGTAAATTATTCTGTCATCAATCAGCTCGAAAATGTTTGAATCACTAATTAGTTTGCAATTTGGGTGACAGTTTATCTGACGCAGGCAGTGTCAGAAACTTCAGATCTGAGATGAATAATTTGCCAGCAACAAGCGCGCCTTCCCGGCTTTTAAATACATGAAGGTTTAGCTGCACGTTGAAAGGTGCCTCCGCAGTCTTCATTAGCTTCCAACTGGGACTATGTAAATCAGGAATCAGTATGAGGCACTTCACTCTGTGGTGGCTTAGCAGATGAGCTTTCCTCTCTTTTTTTTTTTCCCTTTGGAGAAGGAGAAGCAGCTTCCTTTCTAGTTTTTTCCTTTAAAAAAAATAATAATAATTCATACATTGATAGACGAGAATGTTTGGGAGCTTTAATGGTTTTTGGGGGGGAGGCCGTGCGATTTTTTTTTTCTCCCTCCTTTTTAAAGGTAATCACCTTTTTTTTTTTTTTTACATGAAAATTAGTTGCACCGTATCTTGCTGCTTTCCATGATTTATCCTCTCTCCGCTAATGTGGCTAGAATGCTAAGCAGGAAGTGATTAGCCCTTGTCCTTTGAAGCAGGGATTGTTATTGGGGCTTTATTGAAAGGCAGGCTTGTGTTTGCGGGTGGAGGATGAATCATGGGAAACATGCAAGCGGTATTGCTTAGAGGGATTTGTCCGCTTTGGGCTTGGCCAAGAGCCTGGGGGCTTCACTCAGGGCAGGACTTGCCTCTAAGACGCCTGTTTTCACAAGAGCAGGCAGAGTCACTCAGCACTTACTGCTCTAAATATAGCACTTAACAATAGCACTTAGACTTATATACCATTTTACAGTGCTTTACAGCCCCCTCTGAGTGGTTTACAGAGTCGGCATGTTGCCCCCAACAATCTGGGTCCTCATTTTACCTCCTGGGAAGGATGGAAGGCTGAGTCAATCTTGACCCAGTGAGAATCGAACTCCGGGCAGTGAGCAGAGTCAGCCTGCACTGCTGCATTCTAGCCACAGCGCCACCACGGCTCCTCCTTACATATTAGGTATAAGCTGATATCTGCCTTGCAACAGCTACAGAAAGTCCACAATTGAGTCCAAAATTTTGGTTGCTAAGAGAGATAGTTGGTAAGTGAGTTTTCCCTATTTTATGACCTTTCTTGCCATGGTTGTTAAGTGAATCACTGCAGATGTTAAGTTAATAACACTGTTATTAAGTGAATCTGGTTTCCCCATTCACTTTGCTTGTCAGAAGGTCACAAAATATGATCCCATTGACCAGGGACACTGCAGCTGTCTTAAATATGAGACAATTGCCAAGCATCCAAAATGTGATCACGTGACCATGGGAATGCTGTAACGGAAGCAGCATGGGAAGTGTGAAAAAATAGTCAAAAGTCACTTTTTTTCAGTGCCTTTGTAACTTCAAATGGTCACTAAATGAATGGTTGTAAGTAGAGCCCTATCTGGAGTCACATTCCATCTGCAAATTTCCTTATTGTAGCTGATTCTAATTTGCAAACCTCAAGGCCTGAAACAACTGACTCATTTGGGGGGATTTTTCTAAATCTTTCTCTGTTTCTCTTACCTGTTGCATCACTGGGCCCACAAAAAGTTCTGGAGATCTCAACAATGTCCATCCTTTTGACTTTTGGTAGCAGTGGTGGCAAGATGTTAATATTGGTTAGTCTAAGAAACCTCTTGCCAAATTGCAGATTTTGTGGGGGGGTTTTAATAGTATCAATGCCCCCAAATTAGAAATT
Source organism: Pseudoxyrhopus heterurus (assembly GCA_032468235.1). Classification (NCBI taxonomy): domain Eukaryota; kingdom Metazoa; phylum Chordata; class Lepidosauria; order Squamata; genus Pseudoxyrhopus; species Pseudoxyrhopus heterurus. Next base: position 15,018 of record JANHJO010004348.1, read on the forward strand.
AGAAATGGCTTTCTACCTATAGGTCTTGAAGCACTAGCTGTAAGATCATACCTTTCGAATTGTATTCATAGAGACTCATTAGGAGCATAATTAATTAACAACCAATGGGTTATTTTGCTAAAACTGTCAGGTTTTCAACAGTAGCGGTGTTATGGAGTCTGGTGAGAAATTCATTTGCCTAGACAAGTGAAGATTGCTTCTCGCTCTAGGATTTTATGTTATAAGAGTCATTAACTGTTTTCAAGGACAAAGGAGCTCAGTGTTAGCCAGACCTACATAGGCCAAAAGAATTTCAACAATACCTTCTTTAAAAATAGATATATACTTTTTTTCTTTGCCAGTAGTATGAGTTATGAAATAATGATGAAAGTATTCCCATGAATCTAAAGCATGATCCACTAATGGAATTGCCATTTTTGACCAAAGCTGCCTTTGATAATTGAAACATCATCCAAAGTGGATTTGACCTCTTTCATCTTTCTCCCTATCCTTTATTTACTTCCACGATTTGCTGCTGTCCATCCATCCATCCATCCATCCATCCATCCATCCATCCATTCATCCATCCTCTTTCTCTGTTCTGATATCATTATGACCAAAGTCATTTCCTGTCTTTAGCAATAGCAATAGCACTTAGAGTTATATACCACTTTATAGTGCTTTACAGCCCTCTCTAAGCAGTTTACAGAATCAGCATATTGCCCCCAACAATCTGGGTCCCCATTTTATCAATCTCGGAAGGATGGAAGGCTGAGTCAACCTTGAGCCAATAAGGATTGAACTTCTGACAGTGGGCAGTGAGTTAACCTGCAAGACTACATTCTAACCACTGTGCCGCCACAGCTCCTAGGCCAGTTCACCTACCATTTTCTCTAAGTTGCATGACCTTTAATAATTCTCAGCAAAGCTTTGCATGGCCTTTATTGAAATGCAGTTAACTGATATTAGCAAAGGCAGCTTGTGAGAGGGACAATTGAAGATATAAATATAATAACTATAGAGTGATGGTCTTAGGAATGGGTTTCTAATAGTACAACTAATACACAGGTAAGTAGGGCGGCTAGTTTAGTGCCGCTTAGGTTGCTCAGGGATTCTGGGATTTGAAGTTCACAGATCATAAAAGGACCATAGTTCCCCACTCCTGTCCTAAGGCCTTTATGACACTGAAGTAACAGTCGCCATAACTGTGATCTCTGGAAACAGGATAAGTTATACTACTACTACTGAAATATTATCTAATATGGTTGTTTCACACACCCTCCAATGGACCATTATTTATTTGTGGTTATTTCTGAACGGTTTCAGTACATGTCTTCAGGTTTGTATAGGATACTAAGTGGCACGGAAGTTTTAATCTGAGTGATACTCTTTCATGTGCATATTCAAGCAGGCATTGATGGGCAAAGATGCATTTGTGGATGATCAGTGCTTTGTCTTTGCACTTGCTCCATGATCCATTCTTCAGTTAATTTGTTAATTTCCTGTCTCTTACAGAAAAGGGATGGAGTCAAAATGTGTTTTTTTTGCTAATTTTATATAGGTGTGTATCCTTTTTGACTTCATATGTAGGGATATTTAAGCATAGAGGCTCTCCTGAATAAGCTGCCAGATACGATTTGTAAAAATCTGGATAAACAGTAGATGGCAGCAAAGAGCTTTCTGTGTTGCACTGCTATTCCTTAGTGGCAACCTGATTCTTTACAGCCCAGATTTCACAGCCCTGCTTTTGAATCTGAAGTGTTATGGGCGAACCAAAGAAACAAAGCCATATGTTATATTAATTACGTGATATGCAGCTGCCTCACTTATGCTTTTTTTTTTACAATACTGTAGAAGAAGCACATGGAATCCCAGACTTGTTCAGAGTGAACTAATTAAAGAAGTTCCTAAAACCAAATATATAATTGGCCGAACACCTGCAAATCTCTACAACTTCAGAATTTAATTTTATCCTTCATTTCATGGGTTTCCATTTGACTATAAGGTGGAGAATGATAACAACAGCCTCACACTATGTGTGTGTGTGTGTGTGTGTGTATACAGCAAGCCCAAGTAAATATTTGTGAGATACCCTGATGTTCTCTTTTGCTGTTATGCTTTTAAAATGTGCCAGATGATCAAGTGGCAGAATTGCTAAACAACTTTTCCCTTTTCAGAAAATATAAACTGCTAGTTCAAATTCAGAAAAAATATGTCCACAGAAATATCACTTTTTCTTTTGTTTGTACAGGAAGAGATGTCTTTATTCTAAAGCAGAAGAAGTCATGATTTCCCTTAGCAGCCTTGTAGATTGAGGGAAAGTTTAAATATGAACCTAAGCCAAATAATAATTTGTTTGATTTTGGCTCCAAGTACGGTATGAATCCAGGCATTGTGGTTTAGGAACTATGCTTTAAGTCATGTAAAACATACATCTTTAAATGTAAATTTATTTGTCCATATACATGCATATAGCAATAGCACCTAGACTTAGATACGGCTTCATAGCGCTTTCCAGCCCTCTCTAAGCAATTCACAGAGTCAGCATATTGCCCCCAACAATCTGGGTCCTCATTTTACTGACCTTGGAAGGATGGAAGGCTGAGTTAACCTTGAGCCGGTCAGGATGGAACTGCTGGCAGCCAGCAGAATTAGCCTGCAATACTGCATTCCAACCACTGCGCCACCATGGAAAACAAATCAATCAAAAAAAAATAGGAGAGTTTTGTTTTAGTTTGGGGAAAGGTTGCAAGGACAGTGAAGAATATGAGAGTGAAAACATGGTCAGAGGTTTCACAGATTTTTATTTGGTAATGTCAAAAATGGATCTTGGGGGATCTTGGGGCACATGGAAGAAAAAGAAAAAAAGCTGAAAAAGAAAACTGGAAATACCATGACTGCAGGAACAGAAGAAATGAGATCTGTATGTAGGGAATTGTATGAAAGGTGACAAAGAGCACAATTTGGAAAGTTAAGTGCAGTTTTATGTTAAGCACAGGATATCCAGAAGTTACTTTGCTGCAGTGGCTCAAGTGGTAAGAACACAGTACTGCAGATCAGCAGTTTGGCTGATCGAATCCCATCAGCTCCAAGG
>JANHJO010004348.1:18190-34577 GCA_032468235.1 Pseudoxyrhopus heterurus
CTGCAGATCAGCAGTTTGGCTGATCGAATCCCACCAGCTCCAAGGTCGACTCAGCCTTCCATCCTTCTGAGGTCGGTCAAATGAGAACCCAGATTGTTGGGGGGCAATAGGCTGATTCTGTAAACCGCTTAGAGAGAGCTGGAAAAAGCACTGATAAGCGGTATATAAATCTAATGCTATTATTATTATTATTATTATTATTATTATTATTACTTTTGTTCTTCAGCAGATCGTTGAGAAATATATGAACGTGAAGCAGAAAACTTATTGTATATCTTTTGGGTGATAAAGTGACTAAGTTTGAATTATACTGTGGTGATCTGTCACTAAAATAAAGATTATTTTGATGGAAGATTTTGCAGGAATATAGAACTGAGTATTGGTTGCTGAAAGTAACAAAAGTATTATTTAATTCTTATATTCCCCTAGCCTAACATGACTGTTTTTCCTATTGTTTTAATTGGTATTGTTTTAACCTTCTATAAGCTGCGCAAAGTCATTGGTGACCTTAGAAATTTTTTTTAAAAAGGAAGGAAGGATAGCATATATGAGAATAAATAGAAGGCTTAGAAAAACTCTAAGGTAGTAAAACAAAGCTACATCATGTCTCTTTAGTTGTTTAATGTATTCCTTGGCAATTTTTAAGGCATGCTTGTTGTGAGATTTCATGTCTATAATTATAGATGTGAATGTGTTATATGCAGATTGTATCAGATTGTTGACGGAGTACTCAGATGATTTGCAGTGACTATTAGATGGACTGTGTTATGCAATGAGAGGAATAGATTTGGAAATAATGTTTCAAAAACCAATATTATGTTCATCTGATGAAATGGATGATTGCAAACTAGATCTAAAACTGATGAATAAACTAAAGCACATAGAAGAATTTGTATATCTCAATGGGAAATTTATTAAAAATGAGGAAAGTAATTGAGAAATCTTAAGATGTACAAATGTTTGCAGAAAGATAGAGGGTAGTATCTGGTCTTCTGCAAAGAATGAATGCTTTCAAAAGATATTATAATACTTATACATATAAGTGAACTTCTGCCTGTACCATTACGTGCAGCTGAGAGGTGGGTAGGTGTCAGGAGAAACATAAAAGTAAATTTCATACAGTGAAAATGGGACACTTAATTAATGTGAGATACAGTAAGAACAGATAGAATAAAAAATGAATGGGTACTGATTGCTGAATGAATATAGATTGAATAGAAAAGTGAGTGGTCAATCCAAAATAATTATGTTGAGATAATTTGGTGAGATAGAGAGAATGAAGTTCAAACTGAAAAAGAAAATATGTAATGGAATATGTGATGGGCGATGAAGAAGTTGAAAACTGAAATAGTTATGGATGAATAGGGTTGACAAGATCCTCATAAGGAGGGGTGAAAATTTTAAAGAACTTAAAAGAATCTATGGAGTAATATATGGATATGTAGAAACAAAGATGGTTTGCAAGGATTGTAAAATATACGTAGTGTTGCTAGTATAAACTAGATTTAGTTACACTTCCTTTCATTTCTCTTGTGTCCTTAACTTCTTTTGCTATTTCTAACACCCTTTCTGTACTTTGCATGTTGTTTAACCTTAAAAGAAAATTATGTGATATTATTGTTTGCTTGCTTGTTTTTAGGATTTATCCAGTATTGTTACAGCATTTGCCTGTATTTTTGTAAAAGGAAATCGTGTTATAAATATGTGTATTATCATGTATTATTCACTAATGTGAATAATAATTATAAATAATACCTTGAGTTTACCCTGACCTTTTAAAATATTTCTCAAATATTTCCAAACTATTCTTTTATGATTTATTGTTTATATGTATCCTTAGAATAACAGAGTTGGAAGGGACCATGGAGGTACAGAATGCAGAATAACAGAGGTGGAATGGACCTTTGAGGTCTTCTAGTCTAACCCCGGGCTCAAGTACATCTAATGTTTTTCAGTCTTCTTGATGATAAGTCAACAATGAATTTTTCAGAGGCCCACAATTTGTAGCAAAGATAAAATAGTGCAGTGTGTTTTCAGTAAATATGCAATCAGATGATCGGAAACACACCTTGCTGTATATCATTTTAAATCTTTGCTAAACAGGTTCTTAACTAATTAAATTATTATTCATTATCTTTCAACATAGGAGCATATGTTATAAGCTCATGTATTTACCAAAAGCAAAAAAGAATAAACATAAATTGTCAAATACTTTTTTGTCACTTTTCACAGGCGTGAGATGAAATAATCATTAGTTAGTGATGTAAGCAAAATCCAGAAACCGCCTGGGTTGATTTACTTGATAATAGGAACAGAGACTATTTATTAACCAAAACTGCTATTCCCATCCAATATGCCTATTTAAAATTCTTTAAAATTTCCTTAAACCTATTCTATGCTATTTAAAACAACAGTAGGTAAGCCACTATAATTATCAATTATTTCTAAAGCATGCATACTTTACCTGACATCCAAGGGGAGACCAAGAGTTTGGGAAAGTACTTTTTCATGAGTTTGGGTTCCTGAGAGCACCTTCTCAAGATTACTTGACATGGGTAAAATTCATTTAACAGATTTGAAGGATTCTTGCAACTGCATTACGATTTATGATGCGATGACACTATACATTTCAAGAAAGGTTTTCACATTTTTGCTTGTAAGCTTCTGCTTTTATTAATAGAGATTGAGAAAAGATTGTTCGCTATTAAGAGAAGGCCATAAGGGCTGTTTTTCTGAATTGCTTTACAATATTGGCTGGTTGGATTACCAAACAACTAAGGGAGATGATCGTTCACTTGCTTTGCATAAAACATATATTTATACTAGCACATACAGTATATACCAATGCTGGCTGAGGAATTCTGGGAGTTGAAGTCCACAAGTCTTAAAGTGGCCAAGGTTGGAGACCCTTGTCTTAGACAAGAGATATGGCCTATCCAGTCCTTCTACACATATTATATATCTACATATAGATATAGATATACACAAATGAGAGTCAGTTTAGTATAGTCAATAAGGTACTGGCCCAGAAATCAGGTGGTGGGAGTTGAAACGTATATTGTGATCATAATGCAAGCGGGCTGCCAAGCAAGAGGGGTGTCAACATATTCTCCAAAGCATCTAAAGACCAGACAAGAAGTAATGGATAAAAACTAATCAAGGAAAGAACCAACCTAGAACTAAGGAGAAATTTCCTGACTATGAGAACTATTAATCAATGGAATGGCTTGCCTCCAAAAGTTGTGGGTGCTACATCCTTGAAGGTTTTTTTTTTAAGAAGAGATGGGACAGCCATTTGTCCATAATGGTAGATGGTCTAAAGCTTGAGCAAGGAGTTGCACTAGAAGACCTCCAAGTCCCTTCCAACTCTGTTTTTCTGTTAACCTTTTAATCTTTGAACCACAATGCCTTAGTGTAGAGATGTATTAGTATCAAATTGAGTATGGTCCTAATTAGGTTAGTATAAACATTTAAAAAGTGTTTAAAATGCTGGTAATTCATTCATCTCAATTTGTACATTGAGTAATAGAATGGAACTAAGTGTGAAAAAAAATTAAGCAGATTAAATTCTCAATCTTATGTGAGTTAGATATCCTAAATTTTAACTCTGTCTCAGTCAAGCAGCAGATCAGCCTATTTATCTTATTGATTCAAATTAATCTTAAATGCTTGTAATTTATTCTGGATTGTTTATATTATCTATTTAAAACCTATTACCAAATGACAAGTGCTAAATTAACTAAAATAAAGATTAGCTACTCATTTCCTCTGAATGGTGGAGGAAATATGTATATTTAACTCTAAAAGGATTAATCACACTTGTTGTTTCAAAGCCAGAAGAAGTTAAATAACATTTATCTGATTAACTATATTTAGAACAAAGATTGGCAAAGTTGCAGTATTTCATTTGTAAAAAAAAGTACCCTAGTGACAGTAACAACATTATCAATTATAGAAATGTTAGCAACAACAAAAACATCCAATTTCCTAACAAAGGTCAACAGTAAATCCATCTAAAATATGTATGGCTCATAAAAGTAATGGCTTTGCAACTGTGAAGCAGATGTTTGCAAAATCAGCATTTAAGAAGGAAGATGCTATAAAATAAATGCAGAGAAGTTAGCTGAGGAGCAGCAGCAGTGAGCGATGCTGTTATCCATCCAATTCAAAATTAGCATTGCTGCCCTTAAATACAAACAGAACCAACGTACACAGTGTAATGCTTTCCCTGGGGCTACTCTACAGTTCTTGAAGAGATTTGGATCATATGTTAGAAAATCTGCCTCTTTTAATAGTAGGACCAGAAAAGTGGGGGGAGTACTGCCATACTAATTCAATGCAAGCCCCCTCCCCACCTTTTGTACATGGGTTACAACACTGGGCATATGTACAGAAAGACATGGAGTTTGCATTGGAGGGACCTGATGCTGCTTTCACAGTTCTGACCCAAACCTTGGATCTTGTGGATACCATTGTCCAAAAGCAACAATGTTATGGAGAGTGATGGGTTGGAATGAGAATTCTGCTGAGGATACTGTAGGAAAACCTCCACTGCTTGAGTCAGGCTTAACATGTATGTGAATTGAGCCAACTGTGATTTAATTCAACAAATTATAGAAGAGAATATTTGTAGCTCAAGGTTGAAGTGTAGGGTCCTTGATGCTCTCTGAGCTTGGGACTAGTGTAGGGTCCTTGATACTCTCTGAGCTTGGGGCTTTTCTTGGAGATGTTTCATTACCAAACTGAGTAACATTATCAGTGCCTAATTGTCATCAACAAACTATAATTAAACAAGCCACTATTTGATGAGTGAAGCTAGTGACAGTTCCATTGACAATGAGCTGCAGTGGCACAGTGGCTAGAATGCAGGCTACTTCTGCTGATTGCCGGCTGCCTGAAATTTGGCAGATCGAATCTCACTAGGCTCAAGGTTAACTCAGCCTTCCATCTTTCCAAGGTCGGTAAAATGAGGACCCAGATTGTTGGGGCAATATGCTGATTCTGTAAACTGCTTAGAGAGGGCTGTAAAGCACTGTGAAGCAGTATATAAGTCTAAATGCTATTGCTATTGCTATAAAGCAACATACAAAAAGAAAATTTAAGATTCATGAGGTCATTAATGCAGCTGAGCAGCAAAACTCCCAGTGTCAAAGATATTGTTTTTAATGTTATATATTAAAGCATAATTCATTTAAACTCATTTGAATAATTATGTATTGCCATCAAAGGAGTAAAGTTAGTTTTATGCACTCACATTTTGAACCTCATGGCCTCCTCAGTAATAGGGAAAAATGGGTAAGTAAGCTTTGTCGCTTATTTGATTTTGGCTTAGCATGTTGGCTGGTGAATTCTGGAAATTGAAGTCCATCTTCATCTTAAAGTTGTCAAGGTTGAGAAACACTGCTTTAAACAAACCATGGCCACCTTTCCATTCCTGGTTCAGAAGCCAAGAAGACTGGCAGGTGAATCTTAATAAAATAAAGGCATTGGGATAATTTATTGCAATGTGTAAGAATCTGAAGTCTCATTTCAATGGCCAAGAAAAATGGTATGGCTTATCCACCCTCTCACCCAGTGTCTGCCCTGTCATTGCTCCACTCTGCCTAAAGATAGAATTGATCATAGTGATAAAAAAGAAAAAGAAAATCATGGAACCTGGTTAAATTTTCACCGTACACAGTGGATTCCATTGTTAATACACTTCAGACAAGCTGGAAAACTTAATTATGCTAACATATGTCTGGGATATTCACTGAACAGTAGACTTATTCAGCTGCTATAGTAGTCGTATTCATTATCAATTCTCACCATATGGTGTTGACTCAAGACATTGTGAAAATGCTGAACATTTGAATCTAGACTAAATTAGTCATGAGGAGGGGTTGGAGACAAACCAAGTTAGTCACACTAAGTAAGGAATCAGAAAGAGCCAATTAGGCCATCAAATCGAACACTCGACTTAGGGAGGAATCTAAATGAAAGCTATCGGGCCTCTGAACACATCCAAGCAGTTGGAGCTCTTAACTCCTACAATAGTTGACTTTCTTTTAGTATTTGAAGATACTAAAGCAGGGCTGTCAAACTCCTGGCCCGTGGGTCAGATGCTTCACATGCTAGCCACGCTCACGCCCAGTTTAGCAAAGGGGAAAAAAGTCCTGATACATCACATGATGCCGCCACGATGACGTGAGTTTGACACCCTTATACTAAAGGAATCTTCAGTACTTCAAGTACTTTAGTACTTAAGAATATGGGCGTAACTTACTCCCTGGATAGCTGCCTTACCTAAACTCAATTGTAGCCTTTTATTTATCAACTTTTCACTAAAAACTGAGCCTTTGAGAGAAGAGACATTATATAAATTGTACTGTTTAGCACTAGAGCAATATTCATGATGAGAAGCTTAATTATGGTCATCATTTACAAAAGAAATCAAATTCTGTCAGAGAAAGCATAGTTGTAATGAATGTGTCTTGTTTAAAAGGCAATGAACCACTTTTCCCCTAAAGGTACAAAGCCTCTACTTTCTGCAGGGAGTCTCATTTATATATATAAATATAATAATATAATATAATTAATATAATATAATATATATTTAGAGGGATTAATATTAATAGAAATTATAACGTAAATAAATGAATTTGGAACACTGGTGCTTTTCCCCCTACGTTTAAATTTACGTATATGTTATGGATTTTGTTTATTTATATGCAGAATGACAAGAAACTAAAAGGGGGAAAGCAAGGGAAGAAAAGGAATGTGCAGCCTTTCTGAAATCGTGTTAATTTTAGAATCAAGTTGTCTCTAATAGAAACAGTGATGTATTTTGCTTTTCCCCCTTCTTCCAAGCCTCAGTTCTTATGATGCCAGTCTTTTAAAATTATAGTGATCCAAAACTAAAATTAGCAGCCACAGTAAAAGTGCAAAGGATGGTACTACTCATCTCCAGGGAGAAAATATAAACCCGTGATTTCAATTCATTCTTTTTATTTTATTTCTGTTGAATGTATGAAAACAAACAATAAAGGAACAATACTTGCTACCATGACCTGCACTGGATTCTTTTCTATGATGTTTCACTGGGTAAAATAATACTTCTGCATTAGATTACTTCATAATCTGACTTTAATCATAATTCTTTTTGGCACTGATCATGTTTTATTTTTCAGTTAAATATATCTGTGTGTTCTATGAAAATTGCAGGAGAGATTTTATAGAGTCGTAAAAACAGAAGGAACTCCCATGGAACCTCTGGCTGTATAGGTTCAATCTAATGTCTTCTAACAAGTATGAAAGTCTTGAAAATGGTTATAGAAGGGAGATGCTCGGTATCTAAAGAGGAAAAAGGAGAGCAAATGTTTGCTTCCTTTTTTAATCTTTACTGGTTTTTTCTGCTCCCCCAGCAGCCATCTGTCTTCTTTATAAATAGATCCATTTGAAGGAAAGCCCCTTGCAATTGCTAACCTCTCTCAATTTCTTGCCCCTGCTTTGTAATTGTCTTTATAGGTGGATACTTCTCTTGCCAGAGAAGGAACATCTTCTGTTCATTCTTCCCATTGCTTTGTCTTGACTCTAGGCACAGGTATAATATAAACCATTTTATTTTATTTTATTTTACTTTTTATTATTTTAATCACATTTTGACCCCGCTCATTTCACCTAAGTGCCCCTGGGTATTTTACAATTTAAAAAAAATATTGTAAATATAAAAGCGTAAAAAAGAACAAAGTTAAAAACAGAATTAAAAATGTTAGGGTTAAAATATGAAAAATTAAAGAGTTGAAAAGTTAAAACGGTGGAAAGAACACTGACCGCCCTCAATAATGGTAGTTCTTATTAAATGGAAAGAAGCTATGTCATTAACCGGATTAGAAGAATAAAGACTTTGCCTTGGATCCATTAAACATGCCATTGATTACTTCCTATTTAAGTAGCTTCTCCTGGTAAAAGAAAAAATATTATCTTTACCTGCATCTCCCCATAAGTAACTTAGGAGGACAATGTAGGAGGTGACATGAAGTACTTGCAAAAACAAAAAAAAGGGTAGAACTAGCAAAAATGGCTTTTCTTGGACTCCTTTACTTTTCCATCAGTGAGAACAGAACGTAATTCCATACCAGATATGGGGTTCTCCTTCAGCCCACTGTATCCTTCCATATGGAATATTGGGAGATATCTCTGGACAATGTAGAAGGTGACCCAAAATACGAAGCTCATAACTAGTTCATAAATCCCATCTCAGCGTCAAAAATACCGTAAGTCCAAAGAGAATCTCTCTCTTTACTCCATGGAGAGGAATTGTTCCATGGAAGAATTGCAGTCTGAATCCAAGCTGGTTATTTTGATTTGAAATTAATATGAAGCATGTCATTTGAATTCAGAAAACAAAGCACCAATGTCCTACAGACTATAAACATTATTCACATACATAGAAAAGCTAATTCAATTTGATTGGACATTTTTCCTTTGAAAGCTTTAGGAGCTGATTAAATTTAAATGTTGATGTTTTGACAGACATTTCGATATAGAACAACAAATCAATCAGAGAAAATGGCTGCTTATTTATCAATGAACTCAGAACTACAGTATGATGATCACCCTTGTGCCAATCTTATCAAAAAGATTAGATTTAAAATAAGGATCCGACATTTTCTGAAATTCTTCATTTGGTTATATTTGACTTGTGAACAAGCTTGTACATTGTGGTTAAAAAAAAAAAACTCAATTCATTCAGAGAAGAGGATGTTTTTCAACACCTCACCTTTCAGTGAGGAAAAATGCCTGAGCTGCAAGAATCTACCCACAGACCACATCCTAACTAGACACTGAATTTCTCTGCCACTCCCAAATAAATTAGCCAATAACTGCTGGCAATGAAAAGATTTTAAAAGTTAAAAGGCTAAGATAATTAAATGCATATTTCAACAGTGTTTATCTGGCAGTGATTGGGTAAGGCCACTTACTGTGAAGAGCTGAATAGCTAATTCAAGTGCTGGGCATCTCCTAGAGGAGGTGACCTTGAGGTCATATAATTGCAACCATAATTTATTTAGTTAAAGAAGCGAATGTGTTCTCAATTAGCTTGGCAGCCATTATGATAACTCAAGTGGGATTTATACTTGCTTATGCCACTCTGCTTTATGGATAAAGTTATTGGTCTTTCTCTCGCGCGCTCTGGCCCCTGTTTAGTCATTTAGTCATTGCAGTTACTCTTTTTTCCCTTCTCCTTCTCCATTTTAATTGGAAAAAGTTCAAGGTTTGTTTCTTTGGATTAATAAGGATCCAATCTTAATCAGGCAGATACTGGCATAATCACTCCGAATATCCCAAGAGATATGTCTGTATTGACAGACAGGCAGAAAACAATGTGGATGGCTAGTATTTTCCTCTCTGTGTGCAGATTTGTTTTTCTATTATGGAGGCTGGGCCTTCTTAAATTTGCCCCATAAATAAGGGGCCAGATCTGAGATTGTTGCACCTTGTGGCCTCTAAGGACGTTTATCTCAGATATGTTATTTTATGGGGATTTGTATTTTTTTCCCCTTTCCCTGTCATAATTTGCTGTCATGATAGGAAAGGCAAGCCATAAGTCATTTTGCCTGCTGCTCTATCTTTGCTGCTTCAACCCTCCTGATCGAAACTCCTTGCTATATTTCTTTTAATTTTAGAAAGCTGACACATTTTCACCATTAGCTGGTCAAGCTGCATGTCAAAAAAAATGCATAATAGCTGCAATTCCCCCAGCTTTCAGGGTAAAAGGGGAGATTTATGGAAATCTGAGTCCTAGCAGAGTCCATTATCAACAACTTCAATCACAGCTAAAGTGACTTATCCTGATGGGGAAGAAATAGTCTTGTATCTAAGTGAGGAAAAGAGGCTTCCAGCCATAAAAGGAGTCTAGTTAGGCCTCCCTTTAAAAAGCTGAAGTTATAGTCAACCAACTGCAGCCCAGAGGAACACAGAAGCTATTAGGTTGAACATCGGATTAAGGTGGATTTTTAAAGCTCGGCCGATAGAGGTCACTCTAAGACTCGGTACCTCATTCTATTTTTTGTGGTAACTAATGCACCCTTCTGTTTCAGCTATGTCTTATTGTGAGGTTACCTAACACTAAGTCATTTTTTGGGTCTGGATCCTCATGGAACAAAAACAGTAACACTCATAGCCAAGAGGGTGATAGCAATAGTTTCACTCCATAAGTTGATAACAGCAACAAGAAAAACAATAGCAAAGGAGAGGGACAAGCAAGGAGGAGGAAGCCCAGTGACATACCACATGTTTCATAGCTATGAAATTCTGGAAAAGGGCATGATTTTTAAACAGAAACACTCCATGTTTTGTTATAGCTTCCATAAATACCTTTAGAATAATTTTTCAAACTGTTTCAAGCTGATTATTTCAGAGAGAGAGAGAGAAAAAAAACCTGACACATTTCATTGAATCTCCCAAAATACTGCAAGCAAATTACTTGGGCTAATTTGAGTAACTAGAGGTCCTCCCGCAATCCTTTTAGAAGTCCTGTTGAAGCTTCAGAAATCCTCAACTGCATCTCTGAGATTCAGCAGTGAAAACACAGCTATTTTTCTGATTTAGTCTGTGGACTGTGAAGTTTGACAACATTTTTTTAAAAAAACAAGATGTTACCCCATCATCCACCACAGTGCCGCCTTGCGATGAGAGGGCTTGAAATACTGTAGGAGATAAAATGCTGCAAATAAATGTCAGGGAGGTGTTATAAAGCAATTTTATGGAAGGGAGAAGTGTGTGTGGGTGGGTACTATAAGCAGTATGACCATGGTACAATGAGTTACCAAAATGGACAATGCTTGGATTTCCAGGGTGGGTAGTTTGTTCCAAGATTTCTTTTTCATCAAAATATAGGTAGACCTCAACTTACAAGAGTTTATTTAGTGCCCATTCAAAGTTACAAGGGCACTGAAAAAAGTGACTTATGACTATTTTTCACACTTACAACTTTTGTGGCAGTCCCATGATCATGTGATCAAAATTCAGATGCTTGGCAACTGGTTCATACTTATGACTGTTGCTATGTCCTGGGGCCATGGGATCACCTCTTGCGATTGCAAAGATTTTTTGACAAGCCAACGTAATGGGGAAGCCAGATTCACTTAACAACCAGGTTACTAACTTACCAACTGCAGTGATTCACTTAACAAAGGTGGCAAAAAGGTCATAAAATGGGGCAAAACTCACTTAACAAATGCCTCACTTAACAACAAAAATGTTGGGCTCATAATTTGAGGACTACCTATACTCAGATCTATTTAGTAATTTTCTACAAAATAAAGGGGATGCTTTGGGGCTCCCAAAAGAAGGTTTATGGCTTGTTGGTTGTAGATTTGCCATTGCTGCAACAAAATAAGCAGAGATGCTGCAGAAAAGTTCATTTTAATCTCTCTAAGCAGTAAAAAGCTCTATTCACTGGTCTTTCTTTTGAATACCATTAATACTGAAACCAGAAAGCTAAGGTGACCTTATTGGTTCCTCCACTACTTGTCACTCTACATGAATCAGGGTGATATTGTCTGAAATACATACATACATCCTTCTATTTGCTCTTTTTCTACAGTATCCTTAATTGGTTTAACATAGGAACACACACAGAAAGACACAAATTGGATAATTGAACCAGGGAGCTAATCCCAGCAGGGCTAAACTTGACCCCAAACAGACTGAGTCATGCCCAGGATTAAACTAATTCCACCCTGTCAGTCATGAGGGAACACCTAAACCCACTCAAGTGACCCAGTTTGCATATTTAATCTTTAAAAAAAAACCTGGAGAGAAAGAGCAGCTGGAAAAAAAAGAAAAATAAAAGTTGAGTTTTTGAAAAACAGGGTGGATTTTGGGAGCCACTGAACATGCTCCCCACCCCCAATTCCTATTGGCTGAAGAGGAATGAAGACATTTTCTTCCTTGTCAGGATGCTGGCAGAGATGCATTAGCATCCAACAAGTAAAACAAATATAGAAAAAGGCCATCTTTCATCTAAACAATTGCAAGCATCTTCTATACGATTGTTTCGAAAGTAAACAAGCAACTGGACTCAAAAATACAATGGTGACGCCCAAGAATCTAAATATCCCCAGGCGCAGCTGAAGGAAACGTCACCTGAAAAGATTGTCTCCATCCTGTGATGCTACTCTTGGAGTCAACAAATGATTGAAGCAAATTGCCAGTTATTCCCTTGGGACATTGTTGAAAAAAAAATCAATCTCCCTAATCTTACTTCACAGCAGTAGCATTATTTGGAAGCCACTCAATCCAGCACCATTCTCCCTTTCCATGATTGGGTTTGTCTCTCCTAGATCAAAGCATCAGTGACTTTCAGATCCAAGAAATATCAACCCTAGAACATCAAGTCCCCCATGATTTCCAGTCAGTGCCTGAAGCAAGCAGGAATGCCCAAATCCAGTACATAGAAAGCAGATTGGCCATAGAGAGCAGACACATCAAGACATATACTGTATATATATATATCTATGACAAAGGATATTAGGGAAGCCATGGGACATTGTGGAAATCTCTTATAAGTAGCAGAAAGGAGAAAATCAGAATCTGTTATGAAAGAAGCTGTCATCACCTCAATTAAAAAACCCGACATGAAAAGGTCTTTCATTGATCCTACCAACATTAAAACAGGTGAAAGCAAAAGCAAACAAATGACAAAAAAAAAAGATAGTTCAAAGTTGTTACAATGCATAGCCAAGGAAGAAAGGTCACAGCAGAAACCCTGCCATGATCAGCTAGCCACCACCCATTTTGTGATTTATACCTGGCATATATCCAACACCAGACCTGCAAACGGCTTGTATTTTCTGTTCTGCAAAAATCCTTTGACTTAGCTATTTGCAAAGAGGCTTCCAACTATGATCAGGAACCATAACTTCTCAAAAACAGCAGGTCTCTCTTGGGGAACTATGGGCCAACTAGGCAATTACCTTCCATCTAAGAGTGCCTGTGAACCACTCCAAGCAGCCACAACCCAAGGAACCAATGAGTAGCAGATGCTGTCTAGGAGAATAGTGGGGGGAAATACAGCCTCTTGCCCTGAAAATCCCTGGGTACTGTTGGTGTGTCGCCAAAATTACTGGCAAGGACAGCTGGCTGGGTTAATGATTAACTGGGTCACAAGTGACATGGGAACAGGACCCTAATGTAGGTTTTCTAAGAAATTTGGAGGCCTGGCTTCCTGTAGGAGACATTAACCTTTGACTCTTGGAGTTTAATGGGACAACATGGAAAACAGTGGATGTGGATGATGGTAGGATGCTCTTCATTATTTTAATCTTTTCACATTCAAAGAGAAGAAAGTTCTATGCAGGCTTTTGTTCTGATGTTACAATTATGTGACTGTAAGTGGATTACAGCAAAACATCCAATATAAACTGCATAATACATTGAAATAATTCAGAATCATCAAATATATCAATAACAACAACAACAACAACAACAACAAGTAGTCTCAATGCTAATTCAGTCTTCCAGAATTCCAACCAAGAGTCCATCTGTCTTTGAGTTACTAGCAAAAGATGCACAATGCTTGCTTCTGTGGTTAGGGTTTTTTTTTAGAAAAGAAATTACTGTGATTGGGCAAAACTTCAGTCCAGTTCATTTCAGAATGTCAATAATTTTGTGTAAAGAATATTATTTGTTTCAACTTGGCACAATGTCAAAGGAACATCTATCTGCACACAGTATCTCAGCTAAAACTTTCTTTGCAACAGTACTCCTAAAAACCTAAAGCCCCAAGTACTGTTCATATAATTTCCTTTTGTTGTTCATAGCGTATTGTTCATGAGGTTCTGTTTCAAGATTATCTGGAATCCATTGTTAAAAGGGTATCTTAAATATGAGATCACCAGTTGATATATTAATTACAGATCCACTTCCAGATAGACTTTGAAAATATTTCTAAATCAATCCAATGTGCTCAGAAACACAGGGCGATTTCTGGTCTGGTCACAGGATGGAGTTCACAACTAACCAAAAATATGTTTGCTATTAGAGCTGCACCAATAGATGAATTGCCTTGGGCATCAGGTTGATGTAAGCTGACACTTAAATGTTTAAGCCTACAATCATTGTCATCACTGTTTACAATTCACAGCAACTGCTTCATAACCTTTAAGGTATGCAGTAGCTTGGAACAGCTGGTCATCTGGGCTGACCGTCCCCAGAAAAAACATTAATTTAGGCGGTCTGAGTAGGCGATAAAACTAGTGTAAAAGGATCAAATGATACTGCTATATAAGTTGGGTTTAGTTGAAAAGATGGTAATGCAATTATGTTGCAGCAATGCACAAGTTTTGCTTGCAAGGGGGTAAAAAATTCAAGATGGCAGGTGTGACTGTGGTCGAAGCCCCACCCCCTTTTTATATGCATGCAAATAAAGGGGCAGAACTTCAGCCATAAAGTTGTGTCCCTCTTCTTATCTTTTTAAGCCTCTCCATGGATGCCTGACTGTAAGAGGTATATTTGATTCACAAGCTTTCCTGGTCGATGCTTATTTCTCCCAACACGTTATGTGTTTCATTAGGTATAAATGAAAGACTTCAGCACCACGTGAATTCTAAAGCCCATGACTCAAAGTTCATTTGTTTCTATTTGTGTCCTCATGATTTGCTCAAACATTTCTGAGATCAATTACCCCAAATTAAATTCATTCATTCTTCATTAGACATGATCTAATTGTAATTAATTTTATTGCTTTAAAAATCCATTTTTCTTGTCATAAAAACAACAGGGCATGGAAGAAGAGGGGGAAAAAACCCTTACCGTAATACTCTCTTTCCAATACTAATGGCAGTTGTTTTGAATGAGATTCTCTGCAACACATGTTTAAAGTGAACAGCAGGTCTGCTCCACTTCCCCATGGGAAAAGCATTCATATTTACAATAGTAGCTATTTCAAGAAACCATCCCTGTCCAGGATTTGAAGCAAGTAGCTCCTTGATTTAGTGAGACAGAGTTACTCGAGTAACTCCTACATCTCGATTGAAAATGTAGGTCATTCTTCCTCCATGCAGCCTGCTTGCAATGTGGAATATTCTGCACAGAGCTTTTGCTGAAATGAGAACGTTACCATAATGGTACAATTTTAATAATAACAAAATGTGCTCTTTGGTGTGATACGGAGATTAATTCTGCAAGAAACAGTGTGTTGATATGTTAATACTGCAAACCATCTCCTAAAAGATGGCTTTCATGTTTGGCGTAACTTCTGTAACCGCTGTAGAATGTGCTTCTATTGACCTTTAGATTAAAAATATGTTGGATTACCTTGATTGACAGTTTTAAAATAACATTGTTGTTGGGTGTTTTTTTTTTCTTTTTCAGACATGCCAAATATTGCCCAACGTTTAATGCATTCCCTCTGCTTTAAAGTTGCCTCTGCTTTCATTATGTGAAATATGGCTTTTTTATATGCGACCTCTCGTTGCCTGACATGCTTTCCACCAGCAGCCCTCCCTGAGTTCAAGAAGATTTACATTTGGAGCTAAATGTTTCAGTGATTGCTCTGTTGGATTTCATTATACCAGTGTAGTTAATCAAAGCAAGTCTGGCCTTGTGACCATGATTCATTGCATGTTTTTTTTCCTCCCTTAACTTAGCCATTTACACTGAACGAATATACACGTTATCACCAGCGTACTGATTTCTTTAACAGCCTGAACTATAATGCCTCCGTAAAATGCTTCTGCTGTGTGTGGTCTGCAAAACCTTTAAGAAACAAACAAAAAAGTTAGACAGCTTTTTCTTCGGACTTAACCCAAGGCTTCCCTGTCTAATGATGCCTGCAGAATGAATGGGAGGGGGGGATGGTCTTTAGCAACCTTTATTGGGTTCCTGACAAATTATCAACGCAGCATAATCCTCCCATTGTCTCCTTCAGTAAGCAGGAAGAAGGTATACTGGCCTTACAGGAATGTGCACCTAGGTGTGGCAAGCTGGAAGATTCCATTTTTTTTAATCGCCTCATATTGGACCATCCCAAAATAATTTGCTCTTTGAAGCAGAGCAACAAATGACATCTCGTCTCATGCAAGAATGAGACTTTCAATTAAAAACTCTGTCAGCTGCATTTGGGCCTCATTTTCTGTTCTAATCTATTCATTTTTTTTAAACTCTCCCCACTCCTTTGCAAGGATACCCTTACCTCTACAAAGGTCTAACCTCTAAAATGATCAAACATTCAGCGGTATTAAGTAAATGGCTGTAAATGATTAGTCTGGCTGGAATGACCAGAGCACCTAGGTCACCAAGGAAGTGTGAATGTAAGTGTGCAAATGGTACAATAACATGCAGGGCACAGTGAAAGTAAAAGGGAAGGAAAGAAGGGAAGGACAGAGGAAAGAAGGAAAGA
>JANHJO010004348.1:80136-91358 GCA_032468235.1 Pseudoxyrhopus heterurus
CCCCACTGAAGCTTAGCCTTGGCAGATCTGTTACCAACCTATAAATAAAAGAGCTCTTATGAGTTCAACAAAGCACGATCAGAGACGCTGTTTCAGAAATGGGAGCTTTGGAAAGGAGGAGGCTAAGATTCCCCACCACCTGCTCCTCAAGTTGGGATTGCAAAGGGGGAAAGAAAAAAAAAAAAAGGCTTTTTGCTTTCCCCCCTCTTTTCTCCTGGGTGCATTTTGGTTTAAATATTGTTTGGGTGGTGCATTTGTTATTGCTCATTTTCTTCATCGGTGGTGTGACAACGGACGATATCAAGTGCTGATTAATTAGACCTGGAGCTGGAGTGTTTGCTCATTATCCTTGGGGCAGGGGGGAGAAGACTTTATACTTTTTTTTTTTGACAAGGTTTCCTCCCCCCCCTTGTGGTTTGGTTTATTATTTTTTTTCTTAAGTGGGAAGAGTGCAAGAAAGGGTTTATTGCTCACAAGATGTCGCTTGTGGATGCTGTTGTGCTGCTTTCTTTGAAAACTGAAAACCTTTCAACTCTTTTTGTCTCCGAGTGGTTTACTCCGAGTTACATTGTCTTGTTTGAGGGCAAGCAAGATCACATGGAAAAACCAGTTTAGTGGTCTTTTTGAAAGAGATTTTTACAGTAGCATACAATGTTACGCTTTGGACATAATTGGCTTTCTCAGTTTTGGTGTTTAGATATTTTTTTCCCCTCTCTTTTTTTTTTTCCCCCAGGAAAATTATTTGTTTTGCTCTTTTTCCGCTCTTCTCCAAAATACCTTGTCCATTTGCTTTTCAAAAAGTTTTCTTATATCTTGTCTGAGAAAAAAACAGTGTAATTGTCAACAAAGGACACTAAAGGGACGTTCAAAGTTTTTTTTTTTATAAAAAATTATCAATCTCAATGTTATGTAGGTGACTTGCAGGGAATGCTTACATATATATTAAGATATTTTAAAAAGTGATGATGTTATATATTCAGAGATGGTGGTCTTTTGTCTCCCTTTCTTCCCCCTCCCAACAGTTTAAAGCTAGAATGTGAAAAACTGGCCAGTGAAAAGACGGAGATGCAGCGACATTATGTCATGGTAAGCAGCATAACCAGCTCAGAATGTCTGTTTTATTGCTTTGGTCTTTGCACAGATCCAAACGGTCCGTTTGCTGCAGGCAGCTAGCTAGGGTCCATAGGGATGCTGTTAAGAACGAAGGCGCCAGGATAAAAGGCTGGGTTTGAAACCCTATTTTGTGTGCTTAATGTTGATAGCCTAGGTGTGAAGTTTTCCTTTTATAGTTGCTCAGAGTCCTCTTGGACCTTTTTATGATTAAGCTTTTCTTGAAAGGGATAGATGCCCTCCATGGGTCCTGCAAGGGCGAGAGTCCTTTAAGATTGCACTCTGTATTTAAAGTATGCAGAATCATTACACCCCTTTATCTATTGACTGATCTGGGTAATGTCTGCATTTTCATACAGCTTCAAAGGGAAAGCTGACAGGTTTATGCTATTCCCTTCCCTTGAGATGTGGAATAGTCCTGTATCTGTGTGTCAAAGGAAGAAAAATACATTAATAGACGTGAGGGAACCGCTTGCTCACATCTTAATCAGGTTTTCATTCTTAAACCTGTTGCTTATCAGCATCCTTCATGTTTAATTGTAGATGTCAGTTATTAGAACGTTGGAGAATATTTAGATACTGTTTTTATTTGCCGGCTTGTCCAAATTCCCTTTATCGGTAATTGGCATATGATGGTCTCTCCATACCTAATTTTTCTGATAGATCCTGGTAACACCCAAGAGATGTTTTCTATCTGTTTCTCTGTAGTTAGATGGGAAAATAATTGCTTTTTTATGTGATGGAGTGACTCAGTTTTAAGGAGGACAGTAACCTTGAGAGATATGCTGCCTTCTAGCCAAAGCAAAGCTATCCATCAAAGCTTATATTCTGGCTTTCTCTTATCTAATGTGATTGGTACATATGGTGCTATCTGGCAAAACTGAGCAACCATTTGGTGCAAAAAAATACAATGATGCAACAAGGTAGCTTTGCAACTAAGTAGCTTTGCCTGTGTTTTGGTTTCAGAATCTGTCTACCGGTATATATAATATAAATGCAGCTATTCTATGTTAAAATATAAAATATAGGATTTCTGTTTTTGCCTAATAACAGAATGTTAATGCCTGCTTTTCTAGCATTTCCAACATTTTAGCATTTTTATATTGAAAATGTGTGTATATGCTTTTTTAATATTTAATAATTGGATTTGCCCCCTTGCCAGTATTTAAGTGAATACTTTCCCCTTTTGGAAATTTAATCAGTGTAGAATTAAAATAGACAACAATTAGATGTATTACGATAGGAAAGACAGAACATTCAACTTTTATATAGCATAATTCTTCAAAAGTCTACATGTTGGTCACTTTTGTGTCCTTGCCAATTCTAAAATAAATCTATGTTCTTTTTTTTTTCCTTAGTATTATGAAATGTCGTACGGGTTGAATATAGAGATGCATAAACAGGTAGGCAAACTAGATTTTGTCTCTTGCCTTGTGGTTAAAAAACTGTTTGTTGTATTTTACTCAATTCTGCAAAATGTGATTGTTTCAGCAGACTGAGGGAGCCAGTCTTAATTATTTTATGAGACAAACCCTTCTAGCCATGCCTAAGAGAAACTGTTGTGTTATACTAACAGCTGTCTAAATAATGTCTTCTTTCAAGTATTTGTTGTTTGCAAAATCAGGATTGTAGGTTAAAGTTGATTACTGTCAATTGCTGCCTTTTGATGCATATACCAACTCCCACACTAAAGTAAATCTATCATGAATGAGTAGTCGTCTTTATTTTAAGTGAAACAATATGTAAGTAGATCAGCTTATTGGAATACATAGATTAAAAATGTTGCAAAAAATATGGATTGTTCCTTCTTCCTTCCATTCATTAATTTATTTACTCAATCATGCATGCATTTGTCTCTTAGAACCAGATATTGTTCATGTAAATGATTCCATGCTGAAGTTTAGCGTTGGGTTGCAATCTAGCAGTTTGGCTAAGTTTAATAAGTTGCTAACTGATTAATGAGCATAGCGTCATTGATAACAAACAGATAGATTTCCTGACATAAACCCAAATATTTTGATTAGTTTTACAATGAGAAATTATTCAGTTTCTTTATTACCATGATTTTATTTTAAAAGCATTCCTAAATAAAGTTACTTTTTAAAATCCTCCTAAAACAAAGACGTTTGGCAAGGGAAACATCTGATTTATTTGATTAGTAGTGAATTCTAAACTTGAGAACATTTAACTTGAAATTCTGCTTGTGAGTTCATCCTATAATTGCACAATTTATGAGGATAGTGTAATTAGAAACTTGTTATGCTGGCCAAAATATTAGTGTATTTCATAATGTGTTTTACAGTCTTGTGATACAATGAACTGTATACTATCAATATTTAATTGTCTCTAGTTCAGTGTTGGAAGTATGCACAGCTTTTGAAATTAATACTTAAGTCAACAAATGAGTACTGTAAGAGACAGTCAGGTGTATGACCTTTTATGAACGTTGTCTTTAACAAAAAGGAAACTTTTTGCTGAAATTAATTCAAAATTCAGCTTTTTATCCCATTAATGCACTAGAATAAATTACTATAATTTGTATAAATAGGATGATTGCAAAAACCCATATGCATCATCCATGTATACAGTTTCCTACAGGTGTTCCAAATCGGCCGCCAGCCTGTTGTTCCACCTCATATTTACACTAAATAGTTAAATATGTGTACTGAGACTTTCTCTTTCTTTAAAATATCTGTTAGAAATAAAAGTCACTGAGGATTCTTGAGGCAGGGAGGAAAAAAAATGCACTTTTTAACTTTTATTTCCAAAATCTTACTTTGTAAACAACCTGTATTACGGGGTTGAGAAACTTCTCCATTTTATACCTATGGTGGTTTTCATGGAGTGGGTTAAATGAAGCTACCATTTCCTCCACTTACTCTCGTTTCTATAAGATTAGTGATATAAATGCTGCATCTTCACAAAACACATCTTAATACTTTTCCATCACATGCTGTGGATGAATGAAATGCTTTATGGAAGAATATTTTTTTAAAAACAAAAAACAAATCTTTGCCCCTCTCTCTTTGCTGTACAACAAGAGGGATTGGTGATGTGGATTCAAATATATTTCCCCCTCCAAGCTTCAACTCTAACATTCTTTTCCGACCCTTTTCATCTGACATTACAGAAATACTGAAGGCCGCCCTTTCAAAACCTTCAAGCCTCCACCTTAAATCCTTCCATCTTGTTCTTCCTCTCCTGATTCCCCCGCCCCTTCCACCTCCTACAACCCAGTTCAGTCTGAGTGATCTGCTTTGGGGATTATTTGTGGGTTTTGTTTTTCAATTCAATCACATAAAAAAAAATCCTGAGGGCAGTTTATCACATTATGGAATCCTTGCAGCTCGGCAAACCACCAACTTATTATATTTTCTTTCTCCGTGCCCCTCCTCCATCTCCCCACGCCCCAACACAAAGCCGAGAGACCTATCCATCTTTATTTGTTTTCCTAGGCAGATAGCCTTGGTTTCTTTCAGCTTCTTTTCCAGATGTAGTGGCTGGATGCCCTTGTAATGGAAAGCAGGCAATAATGCGGCTGAGTTGCCCTGCGGCATAATTGGGTCTAGTTCTCTAGATAAGGTTAGGCTTATTCGCTTATTGGATTTGCGTCTCAAAAGTGGGGCTCCCTGGAGTCCCTGGAAGTACCCTAGTAATTGGTGACCCTGATATTTGAAACCTTTGTGTATTTTTTTTTCTGTTGAGGCATCTGTTCTTCTTGGCTGCTCCCGGCCACAGAGTATTTATTTTTAGAGAAATTTTTCATTGGAACCGAAAATGATTGCTGTGCTGGTGTCAAACCTCTGTGATTTACCAGATTGATCAAAGGATAAATGCATAGAGCATTCTCTCTCTCTCTCTCTCTCTGTCTCTCTCCCCCCCCTCTCTTTCTCTCTCCATTTGCACATGGACTTCAGGGTGGGGTGAAAATGATGTGGTGTGGTTGCTTGCCTTCCCCATCTCTTTTGCTAGGCTGATCATCAGTCATCCCGTGTTGGTTTTGATAGAAGACTATTAAAGTGAAACCTATGGGGAATTTGTCATTCTGAAAGGAAAGCTAATGTAATTAGTACCAATTAAAGTACATTTAGTAAATTGGATTTAATCTTAATTAAGCCTGCATAATGTTGCCAATTTTTAACAATTATGTTTGAGAACATAATTAATTTAGATTTTGGTAACTGGGTAAATAGCATTAGACTGATAAAATGAGTTCTCTGAATTATTTTGGTCTTTTTTTAAAATAATAATAATAATAGAAACTAACAACCTGGTGTGTGGTATAAAAACCTAAGTGTTTAATTTGTGTTTAATTTTTGTTTTCGGCCATGTCTGCTGACACCAGTAAGCTGTCCTAGAGGCATTTGAGGGTCTCAGATTGGGGCCCAAGGGGTGAGGAGGGAAATAGCATGCTTTTGCTCCAGAATTGGGCAGAAAATGCCACTGTTTCTTCTGACTGTTAAAGCTATGAATATATTTATCTCTGTTGACTCCATGTTTCATAGTACCTTGAAAATTCTGTGGATCTCCCTCCCCCCCAATATTTTATAGCTTATGAATATAAGAAGCAATGTGTGAATGTGGTTTGCTAGGATAGAAAGGTATGAAAAAATAAATGGTGTGGGATACACTGTAGATTCGCTATATTTCCTTTTCTTTTTCTTCTCACATGTCTGAATTCCTTTGGCTCAACGGTTTTCCCCCCTTATTTTCTGAGCTTTGCATAATGGTGCTTACCCCAAAGGGGAATAGTGTGTGATATGCATGCATATATGTGTGCCATATATTATAGCTTTTTTTTTAAAAAAAAATCAGAATCTTGTTGCATGAATTTGAATGTTATTTTTGTTATGCTAAGTAGATTGTCATACTGCATAAAAATATTCTAAATCAGAGTTTGTGGGTTATTCACTTATAATGAGAATCAGCACTTGGCTACAGATAAGACACTTGCAAATAGGGCTAGTGGGAAGTCAGTTAAATTCATTAGACTTGAAGGAAATCTCAAACAAATCTCTTTCTCTTTATTTTGTCTTTGAAAAAAATCAGAACTTGAAGCTGGGCATATTTTGAAAAATCATTTTGTAGGAAATTTCAACCCATTATTTGCTCCTTTTCCCCTTTTGCTCCAATCCATGTAAATGTTATTCCAAATCTTAGGCAACAATCTTTTGGAGTGCTACTAAAATATTAATTAGGTTGAAATGAAAGGGCTCTGGCCGGCTGATAGGATATCATAATCGTAGCTGCCGTAGTTGATGGTAAATGATGATAAATGGCATTAGGAACCTTTTAGCAAACTGTAATAACTACACAGAGGGAAGTGGTATGGATTTGCATTATATCTGATACCCTCTGTACCAAGTGGATTGCCAATACTGCTTGTTTAGCATTTTCTAAGGGCAATAGGATATTGATTTCTGACTTACAAGGAACAGCTCTATTTTCACCGTTGAAAAGTATTGCGGGTTGTTAAGACGAAATAGACTTGAAGAGGCCTGACTGCTGCCCATCATGGAGCGAATAAAGCAAAACTGCCAAAGCATGGCGGTGCAGTGAGATGGGGCCCTCAGCAATTTGTTGCTATTAATTTACCATGCTCGACAGCAAATCAATCGGCATCTACTTCATCTGCTGGAGAAAATGCTGTCCAGGGCAGATAAAAGGCCCCGGCGTAGTACAGGGAATAGGCTGGATTGGCCAAGCGGAGGCGGCAGTTAATGTGTAAATAAGTGAAATCAAGGCTGCTGTTGCTGCAGAGGAAACTGTTTTTAATTAGGTTGGGGCTTTTATATGGAGCTATTTAAGAAAAGAGCTGAGTAGAACAGTGGAGGGTTGAGGTGGGGGAGAGGAGATTTATTGCTGACAGCGATGATAATATATAGTTTGTATGACAACCTAGCCTTGAGTCCACTTACTGCTTGGGCTTGGGTGAATTATTGCATCCAAGACTTAGATGGGAATCCCATTTGTTTAATTTAGAAGCAACCAACCCCTCTTGTTCAGCCCTGAAGCTATAGGAGGTTGGTTATTGAGAGCAGCTGGTATACAGGTAGTCCTTGACTTACAACCAGTTGCTTAGTGACTGCCTGAAATTACAACAGCATTGAAAAAAAATGACTTACAACCAGTTTTCACATGACTATTGCATCCCCGCAGTCAGGTGATCAAAATTCAGGCGCTTGGCAACTGGCATGTATTTATGATGGTTGCACTAGTCTGGGGTCATGTGATCATTTGTAACCTTCCCAACAAGTTTACGACAAGCAGTGTCGATATTAAAAGCCAGATTCGCTTAATAACTGCATGGTTCACTTAACAATAGCAGTGATTTTAACAATTGTGGCAAAAAAGATTGTAAATTGGAGCAAAACTCACTTAACAACTACCTTGCTTAGCGATGGAAATTTTGGGCTCCATTGTGGTTGTAGGTCAGGGGTTACCTATATTTTATGGGATATCTAAGAAAGGCTGATTAAAGGTTAGCAAGGTTGGGTGAACCCAGGTCCTCTGTAAGGGCTCATCCCCTATCCCTGACCCATGCAGAGTGGGTCTAGGACAGTGATGGCGAACCTTTTTCGGTTTGTGTGCCAAAATCGCACACGTGCAAGCATGTGCGCACTCCTGCATATCCCCCATCCACAATGCAATGCACATCCCCCCTGAGCATGTGCATGCCCCCCTTTTAGCTAAAAAAGGGGGGCGCGCGCATGCACAGGGGCGGGGCTGGGTGACGGCTGGCGTGCCGGGCTAGGACAACTTGTCATGGCCACCTCACTGCCGCCAGCTTGCCACTGCCAAGTTACCTCTGCCAACTCACCACCACCAAGTCGCCACAAGACAACACCACACGGCCAATTTGCCATGAGGAAAACTCGCTGCAGGTGGGTGAGGGAGTGAGTGGGCCGAGCACTGAGTGGTGGTGGCAGCTGGGGGTTCCCATTTTCGTACCTCCTACTGGCACCAAACTCCAAAGAAACTGGGAATGGTGACAGCGGTAATAGGCCGGGCAAATGGTGGGGACGTGACTGCCGCCACATACCCAACCTCTTTGGCCTGGAATTCGGTGCAATGAGAACAGCGGCAGCAGCAGGGTATGTGAAAATGGAATGCTCCCAGTTGCTGCCGCTTCCCCGCTGCGTGGCAGCAGCAGGTGTGTGTGTGAAAATGGGAAGCCCCTGGCCACTGCCGCTGCTCTGTGCTCTGCCCATCTGGTCCCTCATCTGCTTGGCATTCCCTCCAGCTGCCCATGGTGAATTGTCTTCATCATGAGTTGACCATGTGGAGTGGTCCTGCAGCAACTCAGCAGTGATGAGTTGGCAGAGGTGTATTGGTGGCAAGCGGGTGGCCCTGCAGTGAGCTGGTGATGCTGAGCTGTCTATGCTGAGTTGTCCCATTCCACCCAGAGTAGCCCACTGCTATTTTTCAGTTGTTGGATTTGGCATACCTGATAGTCCAGTGTTTTCCAAACTTGGCAACTTGAAAACTTATGGACTTTTAACTCCCGGAATTCCTCAGCCAGCCAGGTTTGGAGACCACCCTTGTTAGTCTGTCATGGAGAACGCTTGCTTCTTTTCTCCTCTGCTTCCCCTACCAAACCAATAGGAATGTCTGGGGCTACTTGTCTGTGAGTACATTGTGAAAGGTGCTTTAGGCTAGCGATTGTTCCAAATCACTATTATTATTTGCTTACTTGTCACAGTAGAAGTAATCCTTGATTTACAAACAGAATTGAGCCCAAAATTTCTGTTGCTAAACAAGACAGTAGCTAAGTTAGTTTTGCCCCATCAGTAATACAGATGTTAAAAAAAAAATCTGATTTTTAGAAGATCCCAAAAGGTGATCACATGATCCCGGAACACTGTAACCATCATAAATATGAGCTAGTTGCCAAGCATCCAATTTTTTACCATGTGTCCTTAGAGATGCTGCAACTGTCGTGAGTGTGAAAAATGGTCATAAGTCACTTTTTTCAGTGCCATTGTAACTTCAAACAGTCACCAAACGAAAGGTTGTAAGTAGAAAACTACCCTTAGAAAGGACATCTTGCTCTCCATCCCAGAAATGCCAGGTTACTGATCAATGTAATGAGTATTTTATGTTATTGATAAGACACTTTTCACATATGTGCAAATTTTGTAAGGCTTACAAATAACTCCAGAAAGGGAGAGAGTTTTGTATGTGAAGAGATGACCACTGAGTGAAGGCTGCACTGTTGGTTGTAACTCAAGGGCTTAGAGGAGTGTTTCTCAACTTCAGCAACTTTAAGATGTGTGGATTTCAACTCCCAGCATGCTGGCTGTGGAATTCTGGGAACTGAAGTCCATGCCTTTTAAAGTTATTGAGAAATACTGCTGTAGAGAGCAGATGTCCTTTGGTAAGCATTAGTGTGTTCTTGCTTTCAAGAAGCTATTGTATCGGAAAGTTTCTGTTCCTGTATCTATTCTCATAAATAACTCAGTGATCGCTGGAGATTAAAACAAGATCACTTTGTAATGTTCTGTTTATTTGACCGGCTATTTATCCAAATGTTTTGGATTGTAAATGGGGCTCTATGTGTGAGTAGAATTACAAGATGTGCATGTGCGATATTGATTTCTGGTTGGAGATGTATTGTTTTCTACTTGAGAAGAAGTTAAAGCAAGAGCTGATGATCAAAAATTGCAGTCAGAATTTCTTCATTTGAGTAGATCTATCCTCCACCTTAAAATCAGTATAATCAAACTGCATGTGACTTATCTGGTGACTTATCTGACTTTGGGTTCATGCAGGTCTCCTATTGAGTCAGCTTTAAAAAATATACGGAAAAATTAATGACAGGATCAGTGGAGAAATGGCATAAGCAAACATGCAGAAACCAACATACGATAGGAAGAAAATATTATTGGATTAGATTGGATCACCCAATCACTTCCAATCAAAGGTGTAGAATTTTAGATTAGGTTTTTTTAAATCTAAAGATTAGAATTTTAAATCTAATCAATAATTCTTAGGTATGCCTTCAGCACTATATGCCTACAGTGTAAAAAGCAATCCTATGGTGTAATAACTCTTAGAAGAAGAATATTTCAACAATAGAGTTAAATAGTTGCTGCATACATATTCTAAAATATAAATTATTCAAATTCTTTTTTTTTTAATGGGGAAGGAGCCTTTTAATTTCACTGCTGCCTCTCTGTCTCTCCCTTTTTAGCATGAGCCTCATTTTCCTGCTTCTAGAGAGAAGAATCATTTGAATAATTACATTTTCTTTTAATTGGGAAGAATGTTTATATAAGGTTACATTGTCCCACAGGGATGCATAGTGAAGAAGGTATCTAGTTTGCATAATTGGGGATGGCCTGTACTGCATGCATACATGCTGTTTGATCATAGGCTCAGTGATATTTTTTTTTTCTTAGCATGGATTTCTGGCTGCCTTTTAAATGCATACAAATGTTGGCACTGCATTATCTGTTGAGCGCTCATGATTGCTTTGTTTCTCAAACCAGAAACAACCTACGGTTGACATACCCACGTCTTTAAATACTGGTGCTGCAATTCTACGCATAAGCAGCGTATCAACATGAAAGTATCTTATTATCTCTTCATAACAACCAATTAAAATGTGGGAGGCAACATTGGACCAGTATTAATTTATCAATAGCAATTGTTATTTGCTGTCCAAGACATGGGAGTAATTCCAATAGCGGCATTTTCTCTACCAAGCACTGTAAGCAGAAAAAGAAGATTATGCACAGAGGGTGTTGCAGTTTCAATATACTTTTTGCCAAATGTGGTTGTTTTATTCAGCGTGGGCTGCTCGTAGGCATACAAGTCCCCCCCCCACAAATTTTAGCTAAAAGTTCCATTTAACTCCCATCAAATAACTCAAGATGATTTGCGTTTGCATTTATGGAATGATTTAAGCCAGTGGTGGGATTCAATTTTTTTTACTACCTATTCTGTGGGCGTGGCTTGGTGGTCATGTGACTGGGTGGGCATGGCTAGGTGGTCAAGTGACTGGGTGGGCGTGGTCAAGTGACTGGGTGGGCGTGGCCAATTTAGTAGTCCATTAAACAATACACAGCAGTCCCTTTTTCTATTCTTTTTAATACTGCATGAAGCATCAT
>JANHJO010004348.1:126743-143450 GCA_032468235.1 Pseudoxyrhopus heterurus
GACTTTAAAGGTCATAACAAGCACCTTGAATTGCACCCGGAAGCCAACTGGAAGCCAGTGCAGCTCGCGCAGGAGAGTAGTTACATGGGTGCACCAAGGCTCACCCATAATGACCTGCGCAGCCACATTCTGGACCAAATGAAGTCTCCGAATGCTCTTCAAGGGCAGCCCCAAGTAGAGCGCGTTGCAGTAATCCAACTGTGAGGTGATGAGGGCATGAGTGACAGTGAGAAGCGCCTCCTGGTCCAGAAAGGGGCGCAACTGGCGCACAAGAAGAACCTGTGCGAAGGTCCCCCTGGCCACAGCTGTCAATTGATGTTCTAATTTAAGCTGAGGATCCAGCAGGACATCCAAGTTGCACCCCCGTTCAGAGGGGGTCAATGTCTCCCCACTCAGAACCAGTGATGGACAATCAAGTGGATTATGGGAGGACGGGACCAAAGCCATTCAGTCTTATCAGGATTGAGCCTGAGCCTGTTCATCCCCATGCAGATCCTCACAGCCTCCAGGCACAGGGACATCACCTCTACAGCATCAATGGTGTGGCCAGGGGTGGATATAAACAATTGGGTATCATCAGAATACTGTTAAGTGAATCACTGCAGTTATTCAGTTAATAACACAATTGATAAGCGAATCTGGCTTCCCCATTAACTTTGCTTGTCAGAAGGTCACAAAAGGTGATCACATGACTCTGGGACACTGCAACTGTCATAAATACATGCCAGTTGTCAAGCATCTGAATTTTGATTGCGTGACCACAGAGAATACTGCAATGGCCATAAGTGTGAAAAATGGTCATAAGTCACTTTTTTCCACTGCCATTGTAACTTTGAACTGTCACTAAGCAAATGGTGGTATGTTGAGGACTACCCTGTACCTGAAATTTCTGTGATTCTGAGAAAACCTACATAGAACTGGTTGGGAACAGTTGATTTTGTCCAGGATTCAGTATGGAATGTCAGAATGCTTTTGAATCTTTTGGAACTAGGTCTCATATTCATCATATTTAATATGTAAGAAAAGAGCAAAGGAAGGTCCTACTTACATTTGACTTCAAAAGAGAAGACTATTGAAAGATGATGGGTCTGTAAAAAATAACATTGAAAAGGGGAAGTGAACACAGTCATATCTCTTCAGAATATTTGGAGTCACTTAAAAGCCTAGCGGCAGAAACTTAACTAGAATAGATTCCACAGAGTAGAAAATATACCGCCAAGTTGAAACTCTCATCTGTGTCATAACATAAAGAAAGAAAATAACAGGAAAAAGAAACACTTTCAAGGGGACTTGGGGAGAAATTTTACCCAGATAAAAGGGATATAAAAAGTGGTATACATTTGCACAGAAGACATTATATGAAATAAGAGTTTCAAACATTGACATTGAGGAATAAATTGTTGATAATATTATGTCTTTAAAAAAAACAAATTACTCAAAAATTAGGTGGATAGAGGAGGGAGACAGAAATTGCAGAGATGAACAGCCTTGTAATAGATGAAATCTCAGGTTTTTTTTTTTTTATATATATATATATAGATGGATGGTACAGTAGTGAGATGACATTGCAAAGTACTTGATTTGGAAGTTTCTGGAGTTTTTTCCCCCCCAGAAAATATATATATATATATATATTCTCCTTTAAAAGAGCAAGAAATTATGTCACAAAGTATGATCAGAATAATTCTGGAGTCTATAGAGAATAGATGGTTGAGCTTATAGTCCCTAGCCATTTATTTATTTATTTGATTTGTATGGCTGCCCATCTCGCCTAAGCAACTCTGCGCAACTCACAATTTGGATAATGAATCTCTGTTCTTGATCTAACAGTAAGGCCAAGCTTTCTATTCTGAGATAGTAGAGTCCCCTGAAGCTAGCCTTGTTCCTACTTTTCAAGACGTATGAGGTCAAGTAGAATTAGATTCCTATGGGAACTGTAAATATTGGAAGAAACCTCAGCTACTGTTACTGTATACCAGTAGCAGGTAACTTTTTTTTTTTTGCTAGAGAAAAGAAACATTTTCTCTCCCCCCACCCCCCCACTCCCAGTTGTTTAGACTCCAAGGATGTGTCTGGAAACAGGGTAATATGATCAGGGATGGGATCAAGTGTTCTCAGTCAGTTTTGTTTGATTAGGGGTTTCAAAGGGAGAAAGGATTTATTAAGCCCTTTTGAAGGTTAAAATGCTCATGTGAAAAATCACTAAAGTTTCTGCAGCTGGAAGTCAGCGGTTTTGCCACCAGCGTTTAATGACACAGTCTGTGGGTGTTTGGGGAATTAGAAGCTTGCATGTGACCCATAAACTGCAGATTACCCACCCGTTCTGAACTCAACGGGGATTTTTATTGCAAATGTGGAAGATACCACATACCTCAAACCACTGGCGGTTCTTTTTTCTCAAGCATGCAAGCTACTGTAGCTGCTATGGTGCAAACTGAAAAGTATGCCATTATAACATCTGGAGTCAGTCCAAAGAGCTGAGCTGTCTTTGTCCAAATCACCACTTTAAATGCGCTTTCTTTTTATATGTGACCACAATCATATGCTTGTAACTTGTTGCTCACTAACTTTTTTCTTTCTCATCCATAGGCGGAAATTGTCAAGAGGCTGAATGCCATATGTGCCCAGGTCATTCCGTTCTTATCCCAGGAGGTAAGGGTGGTTGTTTACGTATACTGACCTCAAATTATAGGGAATTGCTTTAACTAAAGAGGAACCAAGGGCTATGAGGGCAACACAAAGCTTGAAAATCTTTATATTTCACTTTCCTGTGGGTTTCACTCTTTGTCCGCCCCATTGGGTTAATATTAACTTGGTCATTCTGTGGACGCATGAAGCAATTTTAAATCGTGATCTACCTTATTTGCGCTAGCAGCATCTCCGCCTTTCGTACTTAGTACAAAAGCAAAAGCAAGCAGGACTCGGGATTCAGTTTGTGACAGCAGCCAGCTGGGTGGCTCTGGAAGCTGCAGGCAGGACAAGAAAATTATAGGCAATCTTTTTACAGGAGTTGTTGACCTGGTGCCCTTCAGATGTTTTGGATTACAAGTTCCACCAGCCCTAGTCAGCAATGCCAATGGTTTGGGATAGTAGGAGTTGTAATCTAAAACATACCATCTGCCTTATTTTCCCCCTTGACAAGAAATAAGTGGAGCTGTACTGATAAGCAAGACTGTATAGGAAAAAGCCACCGACAAAGCCGTCCTCCTTGCATAGAGCTAGTCTTTGTTCTCTTTCCTTTAAATGTTGCCTTAGTTGCTAGCATCATAATACGAGAAGGCCAATTTTGACTTGTAAAACCAGTTGAAACAGTTGCATCCCATAGTGCTTCATCCTGCTGCAAGGCCAGTTAGGTTCAGGCTACTTTATACAAATTTTTGCCTGTCACGCCAGTACATTGGTGCTCAAAAATATGAGCCTGTCAAGCTGGTATCTAATAGGAGATGTTGAAAAATTGCTAGAAAACTGTGATTTATGCAGCCTTCTTGGCAGAAAATATGATGCTCTAGGCAATAAGGAGATTAATACAGGTGTGTCCTTCTCTATTCACCTCCTCCCCAAAGCCCAACCCAACCCACCAACCCCCCCCCCCCCAAAACANNNGGAGGGGGAAAGAAGCAAGAGTAATTTTTCGGGCAAGGAGTGCTGAATACTCAGTTTTTGATGCTAAATGCAACTTCTTAGTCTAAGTTTCTTGGAACTTAGTTTACTCATAATGTCTATCCTGAGTCAGTATTTTTATCTGTTTCCAATTAATAGCTTGAGTTTCTAGTAAAAGGGCTAATAGTCCTCTGATTGAGTTTGTATCTAGTCTGTAATGTGAAACATGCAAGTAGTTAAGAATACTAAACATTCTAGATTTGTAGTTTGTTTACTTACATTGGTGATTTGCAGCTTTTGAATGTTTCTCTTTGGAATTCTGAGGATATGTCTTTTTGCCCATTTTTATGTAGCATCCCAATTTACAAAATCAGTTTTTCTTCCATGTATAAGCAACAGAGTAAACTTGAAAATGGAGGGGGGCACTATTTATTGATTTATCCACTAAAATTACAAATACATCTGCAGCAGATGATCAACTATACAAAGTGTCTTCTTGTATTGCTTAATCTTATTGATTTCTTAAGCAGGTGTTTAAGGATAAATCTCTGCATCTTGGGAATCTCTTGGGTGCTAATTATATAAGCAATGCTGTGCCTTTTTCCTCCATCTTCCAATTTTTGTACATCCTGTCATATACTTGCCTAATTGGGAAAATGTGACTCTGAAAAGGGCACATAACAGATTTTCTAATAGATTTTAGGTTGAATTCTAGAAGGAAAACATTAATTGAAGGGTTATATTAGTCTCTCTCCTCTCCTCTACACATAGGCATGTTCCCTGTATTGTGAACAAGGAGTTCATACCAGAAACTAAACTAGAATAGTCTCCTTTTCAACGCTACCACCCTGCTCTCTCCTTTCACCATCAAACATCTGGTGTCCACAGGAAACATATTTTTAAATGGCAATAACCACAGACTTTTGTTTAAGCAATGTCTTCCTAGAATTGTGCTAATCATTGCTGAAATGCGTCAAATTCTCCCACTTCTCTTTCTAAAAAGGTTTTTAAAAATCATATCCACAAATGAACTCTATTTAGAATGGAACACAGTTGAGAAATGCAGAATATTGAATTTCTAACATTGATTTCTTAGTTTATTAGTTTCTCCACTACTTCACAACTGTACCTTGCATGGGTAATGATTTATTTAGTAATTTACCAGATTTGAGTTGGAGGTGGAGTTGACAACTAGGCCAGCCACATCCAGGCTAAGTGTTCCCTTTATTAGGCTATATTAGTGTTATTCTGTTGTAAATGAATGCAAACATATGGTCCATTTGAAGAGCATTTGGGCAGTATCTCATTACAAGCTGGAATTAAGGAGAAAGAGCCAACAAATAATGGATGCTACCAGGCACAACACTGCCATGCAGAAGAGTGAAGAGATAGGTGGCATCTGACCATGGTAGATAAAGACAGGGCTTTTTTAATCTAAAAGATGCAGGAGCTATTTTAAAACAATGGCCTTAGCCAGTAGAAAAGTGGCACTGGTGTCATTATTTTGGCTCTGATTTTTTGTTGACACATTCATGGAATAAGATGAGGCGATATGGGATTCTTATAAAGGGAGGGAAATGGGGGTTGAAATGTGTTATCGCATGAAATCTCCATATTTGTTTCTTTGAGTTGCATGAAGCCAAATGTTAAGCCTGTGTTCTTCTTAAATTATATATTTGAGGTTTGCTCTTAATGGGGAATAGATAGCCGAGAAAGAATATGCTGAAACACTCTGTTTCTGTAGATTTCTAAACCTACTGGTAATTAATTACTTAGTAATGTAACGTTTCAGTTACATGGTTCTTATTGAAAACTCTGCATATTCAGTTCTGAATTGTGCATATCACAATTTTCATGTGCTTTTGGGTCAGAAATTCTTTGCTTTGTTCCAAAATCCAAATTTATTAATGATTCTTCATTATCTTTGTTGACTTGACAAACTAACCCCCCCCCCCAAGGATTATAGATGGCCATATAAATTTGATATAGATAAAAATATAAAATGATGCCTTGTGTACTTTTTGCTTTTGAACCTTTTAATGATGACTTTTTGACATGTTTATTGTTTTATATTTTTGTTGTATGCCACCCAGAGTCAGTTCTTGTGAAATGGGTGGCTATATATATATTGTGTGTGTATGCTTATATAAATGTTCCAGAGGGCAGGGACCATGGCAGATAAGGCTCTTTTCGTGGATTCGACCAGCTGATATTTCTTGGCCGATGGGATCTGCAGTAGGCCCCTTCTGCCAGCATGAGTGGGGCATGCTTTCCATTGGAGAAAGATGGTTCCATTGATAGCCTGGATATGTGCCCTAAAGGGTTAATACAGAAGTGATTTTTCCACATGTTTTTGGAAGGGCCACTTGTAAAGATTATGTTAGGTAGCTCTTGCTTCCTATTGTCAGTTTGGGAACTACTACTTCAGAATTAATATACCGTATATACTTGAGTATAAGCTGACTCAAGTATAAGCCGACGTCCTAATTTTACCTAGGAAAAACTGGGTAAAGTTATTGACCCGAATATAAGCCGGAGCATCAATTTAGGTAATGTGCGTGCATCGATTTGGGCCCAGAAACCAGCCGATTGAGCTAAATTTTGCTACCAGTTCGGGCTGCGCACGCATCAATTTGGGCCTGAAAACCAGCCGATTTAGCTACCGGTTCACCCGAACCAGTAGCTAAATTTAGCTGAACCGGTAGCTAAATCAGCTGATTTTTGGGTCTAAATTGATGCGTGCATAGCACGCATTTGGCACACGCTGCGCATGCATCACTTTAGGCCTGAAAATTAGTTGATTCAAGTATAAGCACATTTTGAGTGCTGAAAAACTCGGTTTATACTCGAGTATATATGGTAGGTAGTCCTCGATTTACAACAGTTCACTTAGTAACTGTTCAAAGTTACAGTGGCATTGGAAAAAGTGACATGACCATTCTTCACACTTACGACTGTTGCAGCATCCCCATGGTCATGTGACTTACATTTGGATGCTAGACAACCGACTCACATTGTCCCGGGGTCATGTGATCGCCTTCTGACAAGTCATGTGATCGCCTTCTGACAAGCAAAATCAATGGGGGAGCCAGATTCACTTAACAACCATGTTACTAATTTAATAACTGCAGTGATTCCTCTAACAAACGTGGCAAGACAAGTTGTAAAATGGGGCAAAACTCATTTCACAAATTTCTCACTTAGCAGCATAAATTTTGGGCTCTGTTGTTGTGGTCGTAAGTTGAGGACTGCCTGTAATAAAATGCCAATTGTAATCTCATTCCATGGAAGATTCCAGACCTGCTATCTTCCAGGTTTTGAGAAAGGTTACTACTCAGTGCATGCTCAAAATGGATCCCCTGTGCAGAAAATTACAGGAAGTTTTTTTTACCATAATTGAGCCTGGAATTATGATCATAAATCAGTAGTTAAGTGGGTCACCATGTAATGATGCTCAATTTTATGACCTTTTTTGCAGCAGTCATTAAGCAAACACTATGATCATTAAGTGAATCCATTTTTCCCCATGGACATTTTGGTGTGATTGTACGATGCTGCAAATGGCTGTAAATGTAAGCCATTTACCAGTGCCCAAAGTGTGGGGAGACCATCAGAACTTCAAAAGTAGGTCATAAGCAGGTCTAGGGAGATCGGTCGTTGTTAAGGGAAGACTATCAGTAGAAGCAGCTATCATAGGCATGAATTTATCACAGCTTTTCCTAACTGTTTTAAGGATTACTTCAAGTTAAGTTTCTGGTGAGTAGGGTGGATACGTGCAAGTAGCTTTCTAAACTAAAATGGTTTCTGTTATGTTCTTCCTCGATTTTCTCCATCTAGTTTGTAGTCCTGGGATTTCTCGGTGACCTCCCCTGTGTACTTACTAGACAGATTTAAAGCCTCTTAACAAGGTCATCTATTTGCTGCCATCTGCCATGATGATATTGCAACTGTAATCTCTCACAAACCCCAACCAACTAAATGGGACTTGTAGATTTCTACTCCACAAACAAACCAGAGAACGTTATGCTAGAAAAGGCAAAATTTCTTCATCATAATCATGAGTTACGGGTTTGTCTGTGTGTTTCTTAATTAAATGAATTGATGTCTTGATTGCGAGTGGTCTGTAGGAAGGGGAAGGAGAGAGGCAAATGATGAAATATGTATAATGGCATCATGCAGATGCGATGTCAGGATTCAAGGACACCTTTGCAGGGTTGGTATAATGTCTGTTGGCTCCATTGCTTTTGATGCTGCTAGTTTTGATAGTGTTGAAGTAGCACATTTAATGGAATATTAGAGTTCCTCGGGGTGTTCCCCCCCCCTCAATCTTAGAAGCATTGATGTTCCAGTATAGAAAGTATTAGATATCTTAGAAAGGAATGCAATGCTTAGAAATCCTTTTAAAAGGTTTTGTAAGAAATTGAAAAGGACAAAACAGCATGTGGTATGGTTTTGAAAAATGAAAGATTCTACAGCAAACAAGAAAATAAATGTTATGATATGGAATTTTACTGCTTACTGTTTTTACTTGGATTGTCAATAGATTTTCTGTGGTGAAGAGAGAGCTCTGAAAGGTTTTTTTTTTTCACCAATAGAAGAGCAATGCTAACATTTGCTGGCTCAAATAAGTAAATGACATAATGTGTGTCTTTTATATGTTACAATATTTATTCTCAAAGTTAAATAATAAGAAAAATAATCATGCAGATATTGGTTTCTTTTTTTTCTTTTACTTTGGTGGAATTCCTATTTAATTCTGACAGATTCAATGGTATCATTTCTCAGCTAGTTTGTTTGCATTTTTAATTAAAAATTGAAGATTCTCTAAATTTTTGTAAGTTAACCCTATGCAACAGCCATGTTCAATGGAACTGTCTCCAGGTACAGTATTTTGGTGGGGGTTTTTAAGGTGAATATTTAAGAATGGAGATTTTAGAAAGAGAATTAACTCATTTGAGTATAATAATATAAATAGAGGATAGGTCATGGTTATAAACAATCAACATATGATAATTTTAAGGCTTGCACTTTAAACTTTTCATCTGTACACTACTGGATAATTTGTCCCTGTGAGTTTTATAATATACAGCAAATTGGGCTTTGCAGTGCTTCTAATTGGTAGTCAATGGCTGCTTAAAAGTGCACCAGAGCACACACTAAGCTGTCTCTGAAACTCCATCTTTGCATAGCATTTTGCAGAGCCTGTGGTTGCCAGTGACACAATCCCTGGAGAAGCTGCAGCAGTTTTGAAGAAGTGAAGGCAGGCTTTTGCACCCTGAAGCATCTTTTTGAGTTTTGAATCCAAATCACTGTGTAGCTTTTCTTGGCAAATGGAGTAAGGAGAAGTACTTTGTATTCCAGAAATACAAGTACAGAAGAATCATGAGATGGTATCTTAGGCTTCTTTGATGGTTTTGTCTCCTAAGAACTATTTTAGAAGAGACCAAAGTGCCTGCAAGTCTGGTCCTTCTTCTGGACAAGCTGGAGAGGAAGGGAGAACTAGGGCAGAACTAATTGTTTCTACCAGGTGATTGCCTAGCCTCTGTTCATACACCATTAGTTCATCACTGGCTCATTGGAGAAGTTGTAGCTACCCGATTGACTCACAGTAAAAACCAAAAGAAAAGGTGTGTTCATATGTCATATTGAGCCTAACTGAACCCACAATGGCTTAATATTCTCCATGAACACTTTATGGACAAAAGGTCTGAAAAGAGTAATGTATTTTTTTCACTTGATGGGCTATTTTATTTGTGAATATCAGAATAGAAACAGCTTAAATAAATTGTGTTTGAAACCTGTAGTTCAGAAGATGGCGGCATTACAGTCTGGCGAAAACACTCCCTGAGGTTTGATTTTTCTTTTCTTTTTTCAGTATAAAGTATAATTGCAAAGGAATTTAAAAGAGGCTGGAAAATGTTATCATTCATTTCTTTATTGTGCCTGTGGGAAAAATGAACAAAATGCTGTGACTGCATGCACTGATAATAGTGCCAGGTTAACTCGTTGCACTGCTTGTTAACTTTGTAAGAGATCAGTGGCTTGTTTGATGCAAGAGATCATTATCAAATTCACCAGGGTTTTTTTTTTCCTGAGGTTGAACTCATACTATGTCACTATTGTACAAACTATTTTCAGGGCAATTTAACCAGTAATCTGTAAAACTTTTCAAGAATATCAATGATGTTGAAGACAAATTAGTTATGACAGTGGACAATTTGACCAGCTTCTTACATTTTATTATTTAATACTTTATATTTTATTTTTCTACATTATATTATTGTCCTAAAGTCATTTTAATTTTGCACGTTAGGACCAAACTAAAAGTTAGAGTAAATATTTGGTTGTCATATTGAATGGCTGACTGTTATTGAAAATAGTATCTCTTTGTTCAATTATACCTTCTAGAGTTTGTGTTTGTGTTTAGATGCTGCTGTTGTTACCATTTTTATCAGGAGTGGTGCTATAGTTAGAGCAGGGTTATTAAACTTTGTAAACCTCATCTTTGTTAGGTCACATTAGAAACATGTAATGCCAGAAATAATGCAGAAGGTATCATAATTTCGCTGTTGCACCTGAGCCGGCATGATACAGTGTAAGTGTTGATTACATTTCAACCAGAACCATCTTTAAGATGGTTTTCTTCTCTCTGGGGAGCCTCATTTGCTGTGTTACCATTTAATTGCTTGCCAGGAAGGGAACTGGTAGAGGCGGTTACTTTTTATTTATACTGCTGCTATCACTTTCATGATTTCCCTTGCCACAATATGGGTGAAGAAAAAGAACAGAAAGATCATGATGTTATTAGCAGTAGATCTTCTAGGTCTAGACCATGAGTGGGCCTCATGCTGGCTAGGGAATTCTGGGAGTTGAAGTTCACAGATTTTAAAGGGGCTATTGTGGGCACTGGCACGGTGTCCTATCTTGGTTTCCTGTTGTTCCTTATCATACCTGGAGAAAGGACAGTTTTGCTGTTAAAGCTTTATTGTGAAAAGATGGGTGTCTATGGAGATTTTCAGTCATGCAGGTCATGTTTGTCCCAAAGGTGCTTTTTCAAAAGGCAACTAGACATTGTTTTTCTTTGAAGACGTTTTTGTTTCTCATCCAATAAGCGGGCATGATGAAGAAACAACAGGAAACCATGATAGGACACCATGAAAAACACCTTTGGGTGAAAAGAGGGAGTTTCTATATTTAAATTTGCAAGAGACCAATCTGAGATTGGATTTAAAATATTAAATAAAATATAATACAATAATACATGATATATTTATTTGATGCATGCTGGAAAAGTGTTGAATTTACTATTTAATAGAATCCAGAGACTGTTTGCCCTTTTTGTCAACTTTTTGTAAACCCATATGATTGTGTTGGGGAAAGCATAGTTATTTCCTATTAAGAATATACCAGAAAGAATATAGGAAAATATATTTTCCTCTTCTTACACTGCCTCTTTTTAATTCAGCTTTGAGGCACACAATGCAAAGTAATAGCAAACTGACATCCTTTATAATAGAGTATAAATTTGCTAAAATTTCTGAGATTATCTCTTAGGTTTTTTACATTTTTCATCTTCCTTTTATCTATTTTCCACTTCGTTTTCATCAATACAGTAATAATCAGGAATGTAAACTTTCCATCCTCTTTTTCAGAAATGTTGTTTTAGAAATTTATCAGCATATGGAAATCTTGAAGACTTTCAGAATATCTGGCCTGGTTTTCTTTGCCAGACATGGCTTCCAGTATGTTTGATGTCAATTTATGTGTGACTGAGAAATAACTGTCACAATTCTCTTCAGGATGCCCAGAATAGTAGATGAGTGTTACAGGCATTCTGATTTAAAAAAGGCTAATATTTAGTTCGCACATGAATATGTTCATACCAAAATATCTGTATACGTTGTTGCATTGTCCTCTTTCCCGTATTGTTCTTTTTCACTTGGAGATGCTGCAGTTTCTACTCTGAGCAATTACCCCAATTGTAAAAATATTTTTGCCACTGTGTCCTAATGGTAAGTTTACTATGATTAGTTGGCCCATGATGGAAATAGTATAGCATTAGCCAATACTCAACATGAAATCTGAGAAGTGCTTTATAAGGTAAAAGAAAAGCTCAACAATTTCATATCCTGTTGTTAGTACGGTATACTGCATATTTGTCATAGAAGTGATGTGAATATTATAGTATGAGAATTCTAGTCTTCCAGGAGTTATAATGCAGAATAAGAAGGGCATACCCCACAAATTAGCATTAATAAAGTGCAGATTTGACATAAATATTTATGAGAACTTATTTGTGGTGCATTTTTCCAGAGTCATGCTCTAATAGAGCATTGGGCAGAAAGTAGGTTATGGTGTAATTGTGGCACTCTGCATGATTTATTGTGGTCCAGTTTGTGCCTGATTTCTTGTAAAAGCTTGTAATTTCATTAGATATTTATTTTAAAGGAAGAAGACTTAGAGAACAATTTAATGTTGAGTAATTATGCTTTATTAAGATATTCAAAGCATTCTTATTTATATATTTAAAATATATTGGAAGATTGAGGAGACTTTAATAAGAAAGTGAGTTAGATCACTGCTGTTAGACTAAATAGTTCATGAATGTGAGTATATAGTCTTTGCCTCTATAACTTGCAATATAGCAACATTACCAATAGATACAAATGAAATCTTTCCTGTTGGTCTATATAGGTGGAATGGATGATAATAAATTCCATCCACAAGTAAGGAGTATCTTGTTTTCATTCCTATCTGCCTTAACTATGATATTATATTTTAGATCATTTGCATTTATGATAAAAGAGAGAATTGGTGATTGGTGACAATTACGACTATTGCAGATTTTCCGCAGTCATGTGATCAAATTCAGGTGCTTGACAACTGACTCGTATTTATGATGGTTGCAGTGTCCCGGGGTCATGTGATCCCCTTTTGTGACCTTCTGACAAGCAGTCAATGGAAAAGCCAGATTCACATAACAACCGTGTCACTAACTTAACAACGGCAGTGATTCACTTAACAACTATGGCAAGAAATGTCATAAAATGGTGCGATATTCAATTAACAAATGTCTCACTTAGTAACAGAAATTTTGGGCTCAGTTGTGGTTATAAGTCAAGGACTACCTGTATTTTACTACCATCTTGCCTATCAGTACTCTTAGGAAGGAAAGACTAACTTTGCTATGGGCTTCATTCACTTTCTCAGCACGGTTAAACCTTTTCAGCAAAATGATTTTTTTTAGATAATCTGTTTTTTTAAGATAGCCTGTTCTTTTTCCTTGAAAAAGTGGATATATATATATAACTTCATGAAAATACCTTATTGAAATTTGTCAAGGTTAATATCCTACTAATGATTTATAATCCCTCCTCTCTTTGCCCAGTCTGTCAAAAGTTTGTGAAATGTTTTGAGGTTCTCCCCTCTGTTGCCTATGGCAAAATTTGTAGGTTTTTTTTTTTCTTATTTTCAGATTGAACCTTGAAACAGGCTCATATTAAATTAGTTTATTTTCAGGTTGCAAACTCAAGAAAAAAATAATGCCTTCTCAATCTCTGATTCAGAATCAGAATTAATTTATGCAGGTCCACTTTTTCTAGATATGCACATCTACATTCATTAAATTTATCTGAATATTTTATCATGTGATAGAATAAAGATGTTCTTCACTTTCCATGTGCTTATTAATGCAATGTCTTTCATTTCTCTTTGTTCAGTACTTTATAATTGATTACATG
Organism: Pseudoxyrhopus heterurus; assembly: GCA_032468235.1. Taxonomy (NCBI): domain Eukaryota; kingdom Metazoa; phylum Chordata; class Lepidosauria; order Squamata; genus Pseudoxyrhopus; species Pseudoxyrhopus heterurus. The sequence goes on from JANHJO010004348.1 coordinate 140,084, forward strand.
TCTCTTACTATATTTACAACCTGTTTTTCCCCATATGCTCTAACTCACCCATTTCCCATCAGCATAAAGTAAATCCTTTAGTTCCTAAATCTTTTTTTCTGCCACTATGTAGTATTAAGATATTTTTTTAAAAATAAATGAATGAATAAATTGGCTAACTCTTTGTGGAGTACTGGTGATATTTTTGGTTACATCTATTTTTCTAAATATTTAAAATTATTTTCAAAATATGTGCACAGTCAGACTGTATTCTAAAACGGCTAAATTGCCTTGAATACTAAACGAATACTCAAAAATGCATACATTAATGCTTAGCAATAATTGCTTAAAGTATAGGAATTGTATACCTGTCTATTCTTGCCCGAATACTGAAAGGAGACCTCAGATTTGGAAAGAGGATGTGATTAAACCTTCCTTATACTTCTCAGCTTTTGGATTATCTGGGAATTAATGTAGTCCCAACCTATTAGCGTTGTCCTGAGTGGTGCTGATAAATTGTGTCAGATGGAAGTTTCTGTTGTCTAATATACCAAACATTGATTAGAAGTAATCTTATTAGGCTAAGCTTTCCTAAACATATTAAGCCTTGTTTGAACTCCTATGCTATTATGAGCAGGAAAGTACATTTGGCTTCATCTCCACATAACCTCCCTCCCAATTTTCTGCAGAGATTGGTGCCTCATATTGTCTCTAAAATCTAGAATCTAGCGTTCAATCTGGGTTCTGAGTTATGTAGGAAGTTAACATGTGTTGATGGACTTCTACAAGAAATCTTTGACTTTTTACTTATTTTATTTATATCCCACCTTTATTAGTTTTAGAAAGATGGCAAACTTATTTAATACTCCTTCCTCCTGTTTTCCCCGCAACAATTACCCAGTGAGTTGAGTTGAGCTGAGAGAGAGTTATTGACCCAAGGACATGCAGCCAGATTTCATGTCCAGCTCTAGAACTCACAGTCTCCTCGTTTGTAGGAGTGGGCCTTAAACACTGTCTTATTTTCCAGGTGTGATATAACCAGTAGTAGGTGAGGACAAGCTAGGTAGGACAAGATGAAAGCACAAGATGAAGGAATCAGCAATTACGGTATTTATAACAAGAGGGATCATTTTTGGGAAACAGTGGCAGAGAATGGCTGGCCACCATCTCACAATAGCAAAATCAAATAATACATTTCTATCGCCTTTATTTTTATCCTCCAGCGATGCTGGTAAATATGGGTTAAAAAAGAAAAGAAATTTTATGCAACATCGTCAACAGCAAAGATTTATATGAAGGTTTTTGTTTGTATTAAACTAGTTGCTCTAGTTTTAGTAAGCTTAGAATTTCTAGAATCAAGGCAAGATGTCTCCAGCTTAAATGCACCTGTCTTCTTACTATTTAACCTTCATTGGCAATTGGTTGCATTTGTTCATGCTTGTGTAAACATCTTCTGTGTGTATGTAGTCTTACGTTAGTTCTTTGAAATTGCTTATGATTAAATAGATCTTAATTTGTATCTGGAAGTTTTGTATTTTAATTATATTTTAAACTCAACATGACTCAGAATAACTATGCACATTCCTCTCTTGGATATATCCATGTAATATTCTGGGTAACAGAAATGGCAATATATTTATTGCCTTTTCAGGGTGTTATTCCCCCCCCCTAATTTCCCAGTCTTGTTTACATTTCTATTATTCCATGGTAGTGTTCTGCCTAAATAGGCCTAGGTCTAGACCAACTTTAGCTTAGCTTCAGGCCCACCATTTCCCCCCCCCAATTTCCTACTTTTTCTTTCTTTTTAACCTTATTTGGAAACAAATTAACAATACTTATTGAGCCATAATTGTACAACTCTAACATTGTATGCTTTTTGGGGGGAGTGGTCTGAATTCCTTCTTGAGGAATTCTCTGGATAAATATATTTCCTGTAAAGTAGTTACTTTTGATATATAGTGCAATGCCTGCAATAGTTCTATTTTACTAATACAGTCTACTATGGAATAACAGCATTTCATTGTTTTTCATTATTCTACCAGATTTCTCTTTGTCTGTTGTATCTATATTATTTTATATGCAGACACTCAATAATTATTAGTTTATAATCTCTACCCATCAGCTTATTTGTACAAATAACTGCTACATGGTGTGTCTACATATTGTTCATGCAAGTAGACTGCTTGAGGGCATTTATTTGTGCGAATGAATTAGTAGATATATTACTGAAGAATCTCTGTTTTGCTGTTTTGGCATTTGCATACAATACTCTTTTGTCCCAGATTTTGTTTGTTTAACTATTCCTTATCTGAAAAGAAATATTTCTATGTTTTTAGCATTTACCAATTCCACATGCAATACATTGGTTTTGCTAGCTGATCAAGATTATTCTCATTTTTTCTGATCCATGCCTTAATTTCTAACACTTTTCTCCAGTTTAGAATATTGAAAGAGAGAAGAGAAACTCCTATTTCATCATTTTAAATGTGATGGAGAGAAATAAACTTGCCATGTGCTGCATCTTAGGACAGTGTATCTGGAGATTGTTTCTCATCCTTAGCAACTTCAAGATGCCTGCTGGCTGGGAAATTCTAGAAGTTGAAGTCCAGACATCTTAAAGCTCCCAATGTATCTGGGAATACACTGGGAGCTTTAAGATGCGTGGACTTCAACTTCCAGAATTCCTGAGCCAACATGGCTGAGAAATATTGCTTTAGGACAGTGATGGGCAACTATGGCCCCTTTAAGAGCTGTGGACTTCAACTCCAAGAATTCCTGAACCAGCATGGCTTAGGAATTCTGGCAATTGAAGCCTACAGATCGTAAAGGGGCCATAGTTCCCCACCTCTGCATCAGGAGATACTTATGGAACATCCATCATATTTGGCATTATATTTGCTCACTTTTGTGTCTCAAACAGCTTTTAGACAAGCATTGCCTTCTCTTGGAACACATATAACATTTTTGAGACAAGTTACATATCTTTTTTAAAAAAAAAAATTATTTTGAATACAAATAATACAAACATAATACATACATATTTTCGGGACCGCCTTCTACCACCATATGCCTCCCAGTGCCCCGTTAGATCCCACAGAGTTGGCCTCCTATACAGGTCCCGTCAGCTAAACAATGTCGGCTGGCAGGCCCACGTGGGAGAGCCTTCTCTGTGGCTGCACCGACCCTTTGGAACCAACTGACCCCTGGGATTCGGATCATTCCCAACCTGTTGACCTTCTGCCGAGTGGTTAAGACCTGGCTATGCCAACAAGCTTGGGGCTAAGGATTTTAGGGGCTTTAGCCAAGGTGGGGTCCTTTAAGAGCTTTTAAGGGTTTTACTTAATGTTTTTAAATGTTTTAACTGTCTTTTAATGTATTTGATATTGAT
>JANHJO010004348.1:206491-223075 GCA_032468235.1 Pseudoxyrhopus heterurus
CTAATCAGGATGTGCTGAAGCTGAAACAGGCTGTTTGCTGTTTGCTGCAAGGAGACAAATTGCTGGGAGGCAGAGGCCAAAGTGTGGGGGTCAGCGGGTGGGCAGGGCTTCAGCAACATTCACTGTATAAGACGCACAGACATTTCCACCCACTTTTGGGGGTGGAAAAAGTGGATCTTATACTCCAAAAAATACGGTGTATAGATTAGCACCTGTGTATCTAGAAACAACGTATTTTCAGTGTGGTGCTAAATTGTAACCTGACAAGTGGAACTTATGATTCCGGAACTAGTGTGGCTATCCTTCCTGTTGGTAATTGATGTCACTCAGGTTTCTTGATATAGCTTCATACCCACTGCATAGAGAAATCAAGTGGCTGTCAGGCACAAAGAATTAAAACCATTTGTGCAGATTGCAGCATAAATGATTTATTGAAGCCTATACACAAGAATCTGCTCAACTAAGTCATCACTAAACTGGTGCTAGATAAAGATCAAGGGAATTCAAGGGGGCTGGACATGGATCTCTTCTGGCAATGCAAGGACTCTAAACTTGGAAACTTTAACACTTGGCTGGCTGAGGAATTCTAGGAGTTGAAGCCCACAAGTCTTAAAGTTGCCAAATTTGGAAACTTCTGCTCTAAACTGATGATGCATTTTACTCCACCTTCCCTCCCTTCAGCTCTACCGCTCTTCTCCTGTAGTCACACCTATTTGTGTGCCATTTCTTAGAAACCAAAAAAAAAAATAGTAATGATATAATTGTCATACTACTTCTGTCAAAATTCAAATGCACACAATCTTCTCTTAGACACTCCCACCTTGGCTTTCTGAACTCATCAAAAAGCTAATACGCTCATTTTAAAATCATTTTCTTTTTCTCAGAACTGCCTCTCCCTGCTTATTATACTCCGATATCAAGGTCAGGCTTCAGGTACCATAACAAGAGCACTCTTTGCAAATACATATTTGTCTACACATGTTCCAAATTGTTAAGCTACTGAGCAGCATAGATCGGCACAGTGTGCAGCTCATCCTTTAAACAGCTAATCATAATTAGCTACTTTATCACACTAGTAGGGTGTTCTAAATTATAATTTTATTAAGCACCACAATCAGAGATCGCAACACTCTTTGTAGCAGTGAAGCTAACTAGATTGAGAAAAATATATCTATGTTGTTTCAAATTTATGAAAATAAATACTCTGGTTGAAATCAGAGTGGTAGTTTACTCTTGGCTCTTAAACCATCATTCTAATTGTCATTCAGTAATTAGTTTTCTCCTTTATTGCAGCCAATTACAAAGGGAAAGAGAGAGATGAGTCATAGTGAATTGAATTCAAATTATAATCTGTCTTCTCTCCATTTGTACAATGAATATAAATGGAGCAAGGGTATTTTTAAGACATGCATAAGACAATTTGCATAAAGATGTGTAAAAAAGCTACAGATTTTAATAGCACTGGGATAGAGGGAACTGGCCCTGCTTCTAAATGTTTCTTCTTATAGATAAAAGAAGCTTAAAACATCTTTCTATTGATCCCTTCTTAAATCAAACTCTCTCAATATAATATTAAGAGATAACAAGGATGAGGGAAATAAAGCTATTATCTAGGAATGGAAAATATAATATACCGGTACATAAATCATACTTATTAAGAGGTATGCCAAAATTGTATGTTTCTGATATAACTTTATGGTTCAATCTATGTTTTTATTTACATATTACTGGTGCAGCATAGGACCAGACCACTTGGAAATCCCTTCTGTCAACTAATGCTAAAACATGAATCACAGGGTATATATGTATTCCGATTCACACTTTCTGTATGCATCTCATTTTTCCTTGTACAAAAAAATACATTGTTAGTGTTTAGTTCTTGATACATTTGTTGCAAAATTTGAACAGGCATGATATTCTTACATGAAGGAAATATAATCAAGGACTCAGAACACAAAAAGTTGCAAAAAATATTGACTGCATCATTTTCTTCCACCAATCAATGTTAGTTATGTCCTTCCTTTTTAATTATTCAGAAAGGTTCACTAATGATTATAAAGTTAAATGTGGCTGATTCAAACAGATTGTTTTGTATTTCTACATTGGAGAATGTCTATCACGTACTGTTCTCTGTTTTATGAAGTGCAGAATAATGCAATTAAGTTAGAAGAAGGAACAGTTTCACCATGAAACCAATTTGTTTAGAGAGGATGGGTGCACTCCTTCACTAGAAGGTCATGGAAAAGGTAGATAGTCAGCTGTCAGGTGACTATCTGCCTTTGATTTTGATTCCATTCCACTGAGTGAAGGATCTGAAATGGCGTTTTGCAACCCAATGAATTTCTGATTATTTGTTTTTCAGAAATCCAAGTCATAGTAGAAGTAATTCTTTTCTAACAAATAAGAGTTCCAATTCTTTCTTTATCTCCTTCACACCTGTCCTTTATCTTGCAGAAAATATACTACTGCTAGTATGGTATTATAATATAGTTTGCTGGACAGTTTCTGTGTGTGCATGTGTGTGTGTGTGTGTGTGTGTGGGTCTATAAGGATTACAGAGTATGGGGTTTTGGCGGATGGGGTGTTGTGTGTGTATGTATTGTGGCACTAACTTTTGTGCAGCATTCAAACATCAGAAGAAATACTGTTTTCTCCCAGATTTAAAGCCTGAAACACCAAAAAAAAAAAAAACAACAACCCTGAACCAGCACATGGATCTGCTGGGGCAGAGATAACCCCTCCTTTATCTTTCATGTGACAAACTGAAAAGTGGCTACTTGAAAAGTAACTAGCACAGGGTTTTTTTCATTGACATCAGAAAGCTATGGTGCCTATTAGGAATTGCATCCTCTGGGGAAACCAATCTTGCTAGCTTATTGCAAAGATAACATGGAAACGTTTCCTTTCAGAGATCTGTTCACAATAAATGTTTCCACTTTGCTATGTTGTGTTGCAGGTCTACTTTTCAAGTAATGTAAGCGTACCAGCATATTCCTTTTCAATAAAAGTCAGACGGTTCTGTTTGTAACTGCAACCTGATTCTGAAGTGGTAGACTAGTGTTTTTGTTGCTGTTGTGTCGATCCAGGAGCAGCTCATGGAGAGATCATTTATATCTGCTTGTTTTAGAAAGGCATAGATGGCTCTGTCCATGCTGGCATAGCTTTTGTCCTCATCAGGGTGTGATATAAGCAAAACTGGGAGGCTGTGCCATCAGTCATCTTTCCATCTCTTCCCTCTCATTTTAGAGCTCATCTGTATCTCCATCAGCAAGTTTTAGAGCCTCTGAGAAGCACAGAAACTCAACAGATTACTCTTCCGAAAGTAAAAAACAGAAGACAGAAGAAAAAGAGATAGCAACTCGTTATGTGAGTGAAACCATGTACAGTTTATTTTTCCCTATTATTTGTTATTTTATACTGCCGATAAGGATGTACCAATTTCACCCCAAAGATGTTTTGGCTGTTCTATACAGGCTCAAAGAGGACGCTGCCTTTTGTCTCCAAAAACCCTTCTCAGCTGAACTTAGGTCAGGAAAAATAAAATATAGCAAGCTTGGCTTTGCTCCTCAACACAGATGCCTTCCATGTTGAAAAACATGCCAAAATGGAAACGGCACCATCTCCCAGTACTTTCTTTGATAAATATGCAAACTTTCCTAAAGCTGTTGCATTTCTTTTATACACCTTAAATTTATATTCTGCCTTACTGTTTAAGCGAGCAGTTAATTAAAAAAAAATAACAAAAATGTGATACTAAAAGTAACCCATAATTAACAGACTAAAATAAATGTGTATTTACTGATCTTCTAAATGTTGGGGTTAATTTTTTTAAAGTGCCAAATGCATTTTTCAAGAAAATTGTTCTATAACCTAGGAGTGATTCAGTGGGAAGTCCTCTCCCACACACCAGATAGACAAGCTTTTTTTCTATCCAGAAGGGTCTTTCTGCAGATTTTAACATTCAGAGAAGTTTGTGTGAGAGAGGTGATCTGTCAGATAATCAGTTTTTGAAGTGTTTAGCCAATACCAGCACCTTAACGTCTGCCAAAAAAATAAATCATTTGTTATAATATAAGCACTGGGTGATTCCTGTTCTTTACTCAGCTATCTGTTCAGATCCATTTGCAACATTCAGTTGCAACTTCCAAAATTATAACATGCTACATTATTAAAGGGAGGGATACTCATTGCCACTTAAAATTCCTGACGAGCAATCTGATGAGATTGATTTTCCCAAGCTCCTTTTTTATAAGCTTATCCAAATTTTGATTCATCCTCTAGTCTGTATTATCCAGAAGCAATGACCTACTAACCACATATTTAAAAATGTAACTGTGGCTTATTGTATTACAGCCCAAGGGCAGCTGTATGGATTAAATGAGTTTTAAAAGTCCTAAATGATGTTGTTACCCATTTTGCATTGCATTTCTAGAGCTCTTCATACTTAAATGAAAAGTGTAGCTTTGACAAGCAAGTGTTTTTGGGTGCTTAACTGTTTTCTTATTCTATGCAGGATAGTGATGGTGAAAAAAGTGATGATAACTTGGTGGTTGATGTATCCAATGAGGTACGTACAATTTTGCTCTGGGAGGCATAATTTATTGCATGTATTCCTCAGGTAACATTGAGTATGCTTAGAAAATGGGGGAGTGCTATGCTGCAGGTGGCTGATAGACTAATAGCAGATCCTACTTCACTCCCTAAACACCTTGTTCCATCCCTTCCCATCTTTTTACCATTACTTAAACTTTTATTGCTGTATGTATGTATGTATGTATGTATGTATGTATGTATGTATGTATGTATGTATGTATGATTTACTGCTTTTAACTTTGTAAGCCACCCAGACTCACCTCATGCTGAGATGGGTGGTGAATCAGTATAATAAATAAAACATAAAAATAGTTTTACTTTGCTGTAGTAAAAATGTATCATTGTATTAATCCATATCTTGAGATGGAAGAATAATGTGAATAATGTGAATAACGATTTATGCAGTCACGGGAATATAGTATACCATTCATGAACTTCACTATGGGATGCAGTTACAAAGGAGCCATATGTTATTCACTGGAACAAGTAGGAGACCTTGATAATCATTACACTTCTTTTTTAGGATCCATCATCTCCACGAGGAAGCCCAGCACATTCTCCAAGGGAGAATGGCTTGGACAAGGCTCGCCTACTCAAGAAAGATGCGCCAATTAGCCCAGCCTCAATAGCATCTTCAAGCAGCACTCCTTCTTCCAAATCCAAAGAACTTAGCCTTGTAAGTGACTGTACAATCCACATTCATCTTCATAACTGTGTGTGCACCGTTGGGTATCTAACTTGAGATGGAAGATAATGAGATGTGTCGCAGTAGTACATCATAATATAACAATAAGTTCAATATATTTCTACCAAAAAATATATTTTGCACCTCAGGATCTTTTGGAGTGATAGAAAGTATTTATTCAGCTTGCCAGGTCTGAAAATAATGTATCTATCTTTTATTGTATTTTTTTCCTGTCAGGAAGCTTGCTATTCTGTGAATAAATAAGAGTACACGGGGGTTCTTTGAACCTTATTTTATTTTATTTTGGTATGACAATTTACAGTAATTTTAGCTTCCTGCTTGGTTGTGATTTGGTTCTTGGCTTTATTTGTGTTACTTGGCTATATTCAGCTACAGTCATATTCTGCCTAAGAAATAATATGTCATTTACAATAGCCTTTCTTTTCTTGCTCAAGTCACAATTCAGAAAAAGGCTGCTTGCAAACCGAGAACAGTACTGACTTCCTTCAATTGATATTCTGTGTGCATATATGAACTTGCATAAGAGAGACTAGTTGTTTTTCTAGGATCTTGATCTGCCACAATTTCTTCACAACTAGTCTCTTCACCTGGGATTTTCACATGAATATTTAAGACTGAGGTGTGCAATTTAATGGCAGTTTTTAAAGTCTTTTGGTGGCAGTTTTTAAAGGTCTTTGGAGGGCCACATGCAATTTTGATGTTACAAAATTAGCACACATTCTGAGAGGGTCAAACACAAATTTCAGGAAGCATTCAACTTTTTTTTTAATTGTAACATGCTTAATTATTAAGGTAACATCTCCAAGTCACATTTAGCTCTTAATAACACATGGATACCTCCCTGTTTTTCTGTAATTATGCAGAAATATCTTGCTGTTGTCATCTTCTGGAATATGCTTCAAATAATACTTGTTACATGAATTTTGGTAATCCAGCATTGTCAAACTTTACCCAATAATATTTTCCTTGAATAATGAGTTAATAATAAAAGAAATCTGGTTTTGTATAGAGGTTAAGATACCAGGTTAGAAATTGGAAGAATGTACGATCTAATCCTGCACTAGGCACAAAGCCAGTTTGGGTGACTGTGGGCCAGCCATTCTTTCTCAGCCCTAGGAAGGAGACAATGGTAAACTACTTCCAAAAAACCTTGCCAAGAAAACTGCAGGGACTTGTTCAGGCAGTTACCAGTAATCCCCCTGGCATCCCCTAAAAGAGTTAATATAGGGCTAGTGGTCTCAACCAGGAGATAAGCAACACTGTTAAAATTTCAGGAAATAAATAGGATAGGCAAATCACTAAAATCCTTAACTTTTTCTAAGATTACACCATTTTTTCTTACAAATTCAGAAATGCAGAAGATGGATTCCTATTTAATGTAAAGAAAAATGCTCATACTATAAAGAGTTGACTATAAACATAGTATATAATTAGGAAGATTGTTGTAGTTCTTCCTGCTACACAATTTGAAGCAGAGGTTGGCTATCCATCCAGCAGAGATGTCTTCATTTACCTGCTACATGGAGCTTAAAAAAGCGTCTTCCAATTCTGTGATTCTTTGTTTCATTTTATTCAGTTTTACGTAGATAGGCTCTAGGTAAATATGCATAATCTGCAAAGCAAATATGCAAAGGAATTATGACAATCTAAAGAATTGAGGTAATCTAATGCAGGATTTTTAAAGGTATTGCTTGTTTGGTTATGTTATATGGTTATAATACCATATTCTAGTTTATAAATTAGGTAAAGGGATTTTTCACATTCTGAGTATTTAGAAAAAGCTAATGCCTGAATATTATTAGTTTCATATTACATGTTACAGTAAGCAAGGGTAAATTCTCATGAGCATAATGTGCCATTAATATTTTGCAGATTTAGATTCAAACAAGCACTGCTTTATCTCAATAGTATCTCAGCTTCTATCATGCAATTTTCTTGAACTCTATTGTTAGCACAACCAATTGCAGGTTAGACTGCTATTGGATAATTTAATATTCTGCATCTTGTTAAATGAAATATTGTTCATTAGTTCTGTTGTTTATTAGAGGCAATCTTTCAATTTGACATGTTCTGGATGGGGAATGGCAAGGAAATGTATGAAATATCAAAATTCTTTGATTCAAATAATGCAGTGGTTTGATATTCATTACAGTACCCAAAAAAGTTCCACAACATACGTGTGTTCCTTGTTTCAATGTCTACTAAGAAGTACACCAATGATTTTTTGAATAAAATCTGTTTCTCTCCGTATCAGAATGAGAAATCCACCACCCCTGTATCTAAATCAAATACCCCAACTCCACGTACTGATGCTCCAACACCCGGAAGTAATTCTACACCTGGATTAAGGCCTGTTCCTGGAAAGCCACCAGGAGTTGATCCATTAGGTTAGTACATGTAATTGGAGAGGGGAAAGGGTAGATATGTCTGTCAAGTATATGCTGCTTGTTGCATGCACACAGCTGTAGAGTATTGAATGTAGATCTAAGGTCAGATCTTATATCTTCCTTAGTTTTGTTACCTCATCTTGGGCAAGTCTCATCTGGTTTTTCTCGACTGACATTGTCCAAATGGCCTGATCTACAATTTCTGTAATCTGTAATTAATATAGCTAACTACGATTATGACTGGAGATTATATGAGCTGTAATGCAACACATCTGGAGGGAATCAGATTGGAGAAGAGTGAAATACACCGAGACAGGGATATTTCTTACAAACTTGTTCAAAAACAGGATTAGTCTCTACTCTTCATTATAGGAGAAAGAATAGGCCTGAATAACTCTGTGTAAAAAAACAATTTTCTATTTGTGTTCAACATAGGAAATGTCTGTGGAGATTCTCAGTCATCCAGGTCATCGTTGTCTCAAAGGTGCTTTTTTTTTCCCCCAAAAGGCAACTGGACTGTTTTTTATTTGAGAAAGAAGAAGACGTTTTGCTTCTTACACAACTGATGAAGCTTCTTGGATAAGAAGCAAAATGTCTTCTTCTTCCTCAAATAAAAAAACAACAGTCCAATTGCCTTTTGAAAAAAAAAAACACCTTTGAATCAACTTAGGAAAAATTTCTTGTGTTTATGAATATGATATTTTTAACACCATCAAGCAGAACTTTCTGCTTGCAATCTGGAAAGATAATCTCCAATATCAGAATGAAAAATAAGATGGATGAAAGTCCTTAAAAAGGATCTATATGTTAAATAAAAAAAATCCAAGGGAAACAATAGGAGTCAGTCCAGCTGCGTTATTTTAGGGTGTGCTATCTGAAAATAAAACAAACTATATCCCAAGAAAATACCAGGTACCCCACAGCTCAAAGGTGTCAGAAGGACTACTGCGAATGTGTATAGAGATTAGTGTATGTTGTTGAGAACTACAAAAGAAATGTTTAAAAATGGGGGGAGTCAATTTATTTTGAAAATAAAAAGAAGAAAAAAGATTCAGTGTACCAACTACTCAATGTTAAAATACTAACAGACAATGAAAAACAGCTCTTTTTTTCAATGCCAAGAAAATGTGTCCCACCAGCAGTGCTCAATGGATTGATAGAGATTTGGGACACCTCAGCTTAAAAAAGGGTTCAAACAAAGTTTAAAGAAGAGTAAGAAAAAGGATCAAAAGCCTGGAAATTAAGTCACCTAATGAGAAAGGGAGCAAATGAGTATCTCCAGTTTTGAAAAGACCAAGCAGGAATATGTTATCATTCTTTTGATTCCTAAAAGAATGTTACATTAAATAGCACCAAGTCTGATTGATGATGAAATTATAGTTTTTAGTTACAAGAAGACAGATATCAGTTGAATGTAAGGTAATACTTTTTAACAGAAAAAGCAATTCAATAGGGGAAACAGTTGACTAGGGAGGTGTGAACTTCATTCTTCTGCATATGTAGAAGACTGGATAGCCACTAGGCAAGGATTTCTTAATTTGGATTTCCTCCACTAAATAGCTTCTTCCAGTACCATGAACCTAGGTCCAATTCCTTCCATTTTATTTGGGACCTCTTTGGTCATGCAGAACTTAGGAAGAATCTCTTTGAGTAAATTTGCAAAGGAATTAGGAAACTCTATTATAGCCCTCGAAAAACTGAGATAATCCAATACAGAATCCTTGTAATGTGTGGCTTGTTTTTCTTTCCTTACCCACCTGAATTTCCCTTTTCTCAGTCCAGCATTTTCTTACGACATGATTTGTAAATATCCTTTCCTTTTCTCCCATTTCTTACCTTTTGTAGCTTCAGGATTAAGAACCCCCATGGCAGTTCCATGCCCTTATCCTACCCCATTTGGAATAGTATCCCATGCTGGAATGAACGGTGAACTGACCAGCCCTGGAGCCGCATATGCGGGTTTGCATAACATCTCTCCTCAGATGAGTGCAGCAGCTGCAGCTGCTGCTGCTGCAGCTGCCTATGGAAGATCTCCAGTGGTACGTTTCTTGCATATTATATGATAGTAAATGGTGATTATGCTGGGAGGAGTTGGCTTTCAGTAAGATGGTGGCTTATAAGGTAGGAATCAGACCTCAGTGTTAATCTTTTGCTAGAGGAAATCTGAAGTTTTCTTGGGGAATGGGACTTATTTGGCATTATTTAAGATAATGGTTGCTGACTGTATTTTTTGTGTTAGAGACAATCTATACCAGTGGAGCACTCTGGACATTATAATGACTTAATTTCAATGACTGCAATTCAGAAGTATTTGTCTAGATTTCTCTGCCGGCAATACATTGTGATTTCATGAGTTACCACTTGTCAGCTTTTGTGCTCATCTAGGGACTGATTAAAAGGAGCGGGGGAGGTGGACATTGCATTCTTTGTCCAGATTATGGAAGTTTTGAATACAGGTAGTTCTCAATTTACAACCATTCATTTAGCAACTGTTCAAAGTTACAAAGAGCACTGAAAATAGTCACATATGATGGGACCTCGTACTTATGACCATTGCAACATCTTCATGGTCATGTGATCAAAATTTGTGTGCTTGGCAATTGGCATGTCTTTACAAGGGTTGCAACGTCCCTTGTAATGAGATTCCTATTTGCAACCTTCCCAGCTGACTGGTGACACAGAGCCTTGCTCCCACTTGTGACACTTGCCATAGAGGCTCACCTGGTGCATCAAGTTTTCCAGGCCCCAGATAAATACTGTTCCATTTTTCTTTTCCCAGGCATCTATCGAACTGATAGAATTTTGAATTTCAGTTAATCTTCCCAGGGCTGTTTTCTACTTCTGTTTACCTTTTTTCCTGATAATTGATGCTTTTAAAGGATTTCCTTGCCACTATCTTCAGAGTCACTGTGTCTCTGAATATTATTTGATGAGGTGGAAAGTCTCTTTGAAGCAAATGAGTGGCTAGTTTTAGAAACAGGATGTTGAATTGTGGACCTTGGCACAGTCCAGTATGGTTTTTAATCTCTGTAGAAGGCTCTCCATAGTAACGTTTGATGTAAGACTGAAAAGCAGCGTTCCAGCATTTCCCATTAATGCTTAAAACTTTCTTTGTTCTGTTTGTGGGAAAACTCCAGGTTGGTTTTGATCCACATCATCATATGCGAGTCCCAGGCATTCCTCCGAATCTGACAGGCATCCCAGGAGGAAAACCGTGAGTGTTAAACACACTAACTCAATCATATTATTAAGCTTTTGTTCCCTTTGCTTCCTCTCGATACTGAATTCCATGTGTGGCAGAGGGTGGTTAATCCTCCTTTTAATCTTAAAAGCCTATTTGGCAGTTTTTCCTGTAGAAGACTACATGCCAAGGGTATCAGATGCCGTGGATAAAAGAAGGGCATAGGGAAGGGGTTATGTTTCTGCAATGGGGCATGCTGGACTAAGGTAACTCTGCTTGGCACAGAAAGACAAATTACAAAAGACTCTGTGGTGTGCATGTCTTTAGTGTTCTGCCCCTCTGTTTTAAAAATAATTCCTTTGTGCACAAAAGAAGCCCTGCGATGAAATGCAGACTCACCGGATTCCATAAACAACAACGTTGCACAAAAGAACACTGGAGTGTTCTGTTTGATTGAAAATACTGAAAAAAAATTATGATATCATAGTGCACAAATGGATCTTTGAGGAAATTGACTAAAAAAGCTGCTGACCTACTGTAACTAGCTTGGCAGTTAAGAGAAACAATTATAGAAATAAGGTATAGAGTTTTCCTCTACTTTACTTCTCAGCAAGAGAAAAGTACACAACAAATCCACTATAATTATTTGAGCTCTTCCTGTGAAAGCAAGCAGCAACTTAAATAAAATCCAATAAGACTAAGGAGAATGACTTGCCCAGTTATATAATGGGTGTGGGGTGATTGTATATAGAAAAGATCTATATATAGAAAATATATTTAGTTGACCTATCCTGAATGATACCATTCATGAAATATTAGAATTACCATGTTCAGTTGGTAACTTAGCACTTAAGATCCTTTATAAGTAGAAGTTTGGCAGCCATCGGTGAATAGTTTAATCTCCTCAAATTCTTGCCTTTGTAGCTTAAGTCCTTTCAGATATTTTTCTATAATGTGATTACATTTTCAATCACTAAGCAGACTATATGATAGTATTTATTTATCTGAAAATAAAAGACAGGCAATGTAAAACCCTCCAGCTGTTTTGGATGGCAGTTGATATTATCTCCAGCCAGTATGAGCAATGGTTGGAATTTATAGAAGTTTTGATCCATGACTTCTACATAGCACTAAGTACCATTTCTTTGACATATTTTAATTAAGTTTACTTTTTTTTCACTGCAAAAAAAGAAACAGTTTTTTTGTTTCAAGGAGGAAATTTGTGAACTGTCTTCACTATCCTAAATTAGATTTCCATGTAGATATTATATCTATTAACTATACATTTCTTTGCAGTATGTTCTAGATCAGCTTTAATAAAGATTTATCTAAGAACTTCAACACATGATACCTTAAGCATAGGAATTTTAAACACTGGAATGCTCTCCCTGGAAGAACATTTGCAGAAACGTTTTGATAAATTATTTGCAGGTGACATAACTGCCAGTCATACAATGTCCTACTCCTGATAAAAAAAAAATACTAATCCCCTGACTGTTCAGAATGTTCCAACCTGCCTTTTGTTCCAGTCAAAATAAAAATATCTTTTCCATTCAGCAACAACCTAAAATATAACAGCATGACATTTTGTATTTTACAAACTGTGCATTAGCGTTAACCATGTTTAGTAAGTTTTCATTGGTCAGTAGGTGAGTAATTAAAACAGGATTTCTCTCTGCTTAACCTAGAGCATACTCATTTCATGTAAGTGCTGATGGTCAGATGCAACCCGTACCTTTCCCTCCTGATGCCCTCATTGGGCCAGGAATTCCACGTCATGCTCGGCAGATTAACACCCTAAACCATGGGGAAGTGGTATGTGCAGTTACTATTAGCAACCCAACAAGGCACGTGTATACTGGTGGAAAAGGATGTGTCAAGGTCTGGGATATCAGTCATCCAGGAAACAAAAGTCCTGTTTCTCAGCTGGATTGTTTGGTGAGTAAAAATAACAAGAAATCTTTAATGGGGTGCCCCATGAGAATGATAGCCTTAGAAGGATAACCGTGGCATATGTAAATAATTCAGCGGCTGTGATATTGTGATGTGTAGATAGATATAATTGCCCAAGAATTATAAAGCTTTACTAGTTCATTATTTATTTAACCACTTCTTACAAAACTATGGCATTTAATGAATGTTAAAAGGACCTCTCCACTTTTTAATAGAAATATAATGCTTAAGAATATTGGTTATATGGCTAAAGGTAGGCAATGTAGTTAAATTTAGAGGTAGAAAGATCCTTGTTTATAAATGCAACCATATTCCTCATGCCACGAGACTGTCTCCTAAAAATCTTTGTTGCCTGTCCAAATTTATACTGTAGATTCCCAATCCTTTGGGACATATTTTTTTAAAAGTTCATCAGGTTTGCCATTGACTTAAACCAATGTGACAGTAAGACAGCTTAATAGAAACATCATTAAACATAACTAGCTAGAAGATTTTAATTCCATATTCTTCACTTTAAAGCTTGATTCACTTACACTTCAATAGGTCGGTACATTTTAGGACACGAAGAAACAGTTGCCTTTGTTACTTTTTCATCTTCAAATAAGAATTATCCAAATGGTAGAATTCTGTTAGTATACTGAGGCAAGGTAAAACTCCCACAATAGATAGGAGAATATTAATTAATTCTATATGATAGTCAGAACCCCATTGGTAAGCTTTTCCTTGTTCCCCTACTTAACATTGTTGTTTTTACTGAAAACACTACCAAATAAAAGTATGCTGAACTCTATGAGTAGATTACAAAAGATACAGTTGGGCCTTGTTATTAGCGGTCTCATGCATGGTTTCGTGTAGCTGTTAATTATAGGCTAGAACCCATTATACACACTAAACAATTTAATTTATCTTTGGTTGTTGACATGCTGTTCTGATCTGTTTCTCATTTTGCATATGTGCAGAAATCTGCACCCATTCTCCACCCCCACAATTCCCAAGTGATCTGCAGCATTCTTGTGCTATCTTCCTCTTCCTGCATGTTATTCCCTCCACAATGAAAATGAACAAATGCACAGCAGAGAACTGTGAATGAAGTAAGGGGCAGATATAGAACAACATTTTGGGAGAGAAAAGGAAACTCTCTCAACTCCTGATGGATCTTAGCATCAAGTTCAAAAGCCAGAGAGAGAAAAAGAGAGAGTGTCCAGTATAAGCCCTACTCCCAAAATAAGCCCTAATTAAGACCCTGCCCCCTAATTAAGGGTGCACAGGTAAAAATTAAGTTAGGGTGGGGAGGTGGAGCTGCCCTACTACTTACCTTTGGACACTTGCAGCCAGGCCTCACACACCTCAGCCCATTTCTTTTGCTGCAGCTGGCAAGGCTTTCTTGAAGGCCTCTGTAAATGATAACAGAGCTCCGGATTGATCTGGAGCTCTGTTATCAACTGCAGAGGCCTTCAGGAAAGTCTTGCTGGACGAAGAAGTTCCTGAAGGCCTCTGATGGTCAAAAAGAGTCCGACACGCGGAAGTGAAGCTGAGTCAGTGGACGACGCCCTCCCCCCAAAATAACATAAGACCTGGTGCCTTTTTTGGTGGCAAAAAATATATAAGGCAGGGTCTTATTTTCGGGGAAACATGGGTAGATGTATGCTGAATGAAACCTCTGTGAAAGAGATCCATCTGTATTTACCAGATCACCCTTGCTGGAGCATTCAGATTTTTGCAACTTATTAGTCGTTGGGACATATTTTACAAAGATAACTCTTTGCTGAGAATGATGGCTGTTTCTTAAAGAAAAACAAAGCATTGTTTCATTTATTTTTTTTAGCCCTGCATTCAAATAGTTCACAAGCTCATTAAAACCAAGAGGGAATACAATAATTTTATAGATTTCTGCTTCATTTTATTAGGCTTTTCTTTCTACCGAGTAATCTCTTGGTGGTGCTTTCTATGTCTACAGAACAGAGATAACTACATCCGCTCCTGTAGATTACTCCCTGATGGCCGCACCCTGATCGTTGGCGGGGAGGCCAGCACGTTATCCATTTGGGATCTGGCAGCGCCCACACCACGTATAAAAGCAGAGTTGACATCCTCGGCTCCCGCCTGCTATGCTCTAGCAATCAGCCCCGATTCCAAGGTGTGCTTCTCCTGCTGTAGCGATGGGAACATTGCAGTATGGGACCTGCACAATCAGACTCTGGTCAGGTAGGTCAATCAAACCAGATTAAAAAGCATTGGTAAAAGGAGCTGTTGCCATATTATGAAGTTGCTTAATGTGCCTTACCTTTCAGAATCTTTCTCCCATCTTTGACGTTCTGTCTTTTAGACAGGGAAGAGTGATAGGGCACGTTGTGTGCCTGCAATCTTTTCGTTCTATCATGGAAGAAATTCATCAGCAAAGTGCTGTTTTCCCAACAGAAACCCATTAGCAGCTCTTTCAACCTTAAGCTGAGCTTGAGTGTGTCTCTGTCTTTCTGCTTGCCTGTCTGTCAGCTGGCAGTGAAGAGCTAGATTTCTGATTCATGCAGGACTCTGTTGATTTTCCAAATTCATAGAGTGCCTCGGGGCATCCACTAGAATGTCAATTATATGTAGATACTGTAAGGAGATTAAAATAAAACGGTGTCTCTGTAACTGGATAAAGAAAAACTAGATGGCAATAGAAAATATATGCTTGCAGATGGTAATAACCATGTAGATATGATTTTGGGATCCTGCCAAAGAGTGTCACTAGTATACCAGTCATTTGTGTTTTTATTCTTGCTTTAAAAAATTCATCTTTGCCTTTGTTGTTTCTTCTTTGTCTCATTATGAGTCCTGGGGGCAGAGGGGGGAGAAAAGAAATGTTATGTCTGAATTTAATTTGCTCCTGAGATCTGAGGGCAGGGCAGGTAGTAAACCTAATTAAATAGAGATAAGAGTATGAGTAGCCCCAGGCTGGGAATTCACAGAGATATATTGGTTTGCAGTTATCTCTAGTGGAAAGGAAAACTAAATGAAAACGAATAGCCTGTGCAGAATCTAAAGAATAATTCTCTGTGAAAACATGAGATGTCATCAGCCCATAACCAAATGGAGGATATTCTGTATTAAAACCACTTTGAAGTCCTGCTCAGACGTTCACAGAGCCTATTGGATCAACTGTGTAGAAGGAAAACGGAGAGAAAAACGCTTACTCCATCCATCTCCCTCTTCTTTTGAACCTTTCTGTGTAGATGTCTTGGAGTAGCAAGATGCCCATTCTGTTTTAGGATCCTGGAATACCAGGCAATATTAGGCAGCCTCCATGGAGGCTCTGTAAGGATAGTTGTGCCCTAGGCATGATGAGTGACATGAATGGCAACAAATGATAGAGGTAACAATTGTCTCATGCAGGAAGGATGTACTTGCCTTATCAGATTGAAAATGCTTTTGTTTTTAAATAAAGAACTGGTTTTAAATATCTTTAAAAAAGGTCTTGTAGAGATAGAAGACATGGTCCTGTGTATATACTAAGCTGTTAAATATCTTTATTTGATTATATTTCCACAAAATCATAACTGGAAAATTCTTTGAATTACATAGATCTCTTCAGAAAAAATATTGCAGTAAGAGGTAGTAAGAGGGGATGCGGTGGCTCAGTGGTTAAGACGTTGAGTTTGTCAATCAGAAAGATTGGCAGTTCGGTGGTTCGAATCCCTAGTGCCACATAACAGAGTGAGCTCCCGTTGCTTGTCCCAGCTTCTGCCAACCTAGCAGTTCGAAAGCATGTAAAAATGCAAGTA
>JANHJO010004348.1:223175-239529 GCA_032468235.1 Pseudoxyrhopus heterurus
TCTTCGGACAGCGCTGGCTCTTCGGCTTTGAAACGGAGATGAGCACCGCCCCCTAGAGTCAGGAACGACTAGCATGTGTGGGGGAACCTTTATCTTTACATTTAAGAGGCATTATTTTATTGAAACAGTTAACATTTAAAAACTGGAAGTAAGGGCTTTTATGATACAGAACTCTTCTCCAAACATAAGCCTTTATTTATTAATTTGTTTATTGCTGATATGTCTATGCTGCTCTATGCCATACTTAAAAAAAATGTGTTAATGTACCAGGTTAACCTTATAGTGTAATAAAACACATATCCTTTCTGTGTGCCTTTAAAAATATTAAATCCCAAAGTGCATTAATATTTTAGAAAATGTCCTTTCCTTTGTAGTCTTAATCTATACAGATAGTCCTTTACTTATGGCCACATTTGGGACCAGAATTCCATTGCTAAGCTAGGCACTTATTGAATTATGCCTAATTTAACAATTTTTGCCATGGCTGTTAAATGAATCACTGCAGTTGTTTAGTAAATCATATGCTTGAGATGCAAATCTGACTTCCCCCATGACTTTGCTTATCGGAAGCCAGCTGGGAAGGTTACAAATGCGGAATTGCATGACCCTGGGATATTGCAACCATTGGAAATACATGCTAGTTGCCAAGCACCTGAAATTTGATCATGTGACTTTGGGGACAATCGTAAGTGCAAGGATTGGTTATAAGTCACTCTTTTCAGTGCCCTTGTAACCTCAAATAGTTGCAAGAATTCAGAAAGGTGCTTTCAGCATTTTAAAATTCAACAGATGTCCTTCTCCCCTTTAAGAAATCATTGCTTAGTTTTCTCTGTTATTTGGGGGAGCTCTTTAAAATTGGCATGAAAGCTTTTGCAATGTTTTAGCAGACAAAAGTTTTCTAAAGTGATTGTCCCTCAACTTGGCGTCTTTAGGCAATTCCAGGGCCACACAGATGGAGCCAGCTGCATTGACATTTCTAATGATGGCACTAAGCTCTGGACGGGAGGCTTGGACAATACTGTGAGATCCTGGGACCTGAGGGAAGGGAGGCAACTGCAACAGCACGACTTCACATCCCAGGTACTCTTCTACAGAACCCATGACATATGGAAGTCATTGTTCTCTTCAGTTTTGCTTTCTACATTTTTTAATAGATTAGGCCATGAAAAGAAGTATTTTTTAACATTGTAGATTCGGGTAGATAACAGTTCTTTCTTGATCCCCAAGAGGTTATTCTTATTCACAAGCTGTCAGACTGAATAAGTCCTCTTGATAAGAGATGTCCAACCTTAGCAACATTAAGGATTATGGATTTCAGATCCCAGAATTCTCAAGCTAGTCATGCTGGCTGGGGAATTCTGGGAGTTGAAGTCCAAAAGTCTTAACATTGTCAAGGTTGGACACCACTGTTGTAGATAATAATTATCCTTTCTGTAGAACTTACTCCAAGATAATTTTTTTGAGAATATTACTTCAGTCCATCTGAACAATAGAATTTAATATATATCACCCAGCATGAATTGGGTTTTAGTTATAGGAACTTATGATCTTGATCTACTGCAATAGTACCATCTTTTGGAAAAAACAACAAACCCATAGACAATTTTTTCTTTTATTTTGGTTTTTGTCATTCAAAGAACAATAATTGTGTCACCAGATATCTAAGTCATAATCTGTGTGCATTTATAATTTCAGATCTTCTCGCTGGGCTATTGCCCTACTGGAGAATGGTTGGCAGTAGGGATGGAGAACAGCAATGTTGAAGTGTTGCATGTCACAAAACCAGACAAGTATCAGCTCCATCTTCATGAGAGTTGTGTGTTATCCCTCAAATTTGCCCATTGTGGTAAGCAATTTAGTAAATGCTGGCTTTATCGTCTATTTGCTAAACATATTTCTAATAGATACAGAAAAGGAAAAATACTGTTTAATTTTGCATATGTGACTGAATGTTTGGTGCAATATACAGTATTGCTTTAACCAGAAGAAAACACAAATGGAGATAGGGAGATAAGAAGTAGAGCTTTGCTGATATAGAATTAATCCATTTCCTCTAATTATAATATAAAATGTGTTTTCAGGCAAGTGGTTTGTAAGCACTGGAAAGGATAATCTTCTGAATGCATGGAGAACACCTTATGGAGCCAGTATATTTCAGGTAAAAATCATTATCCAGTCCCTCTCCCTTCAGCCCCAAATCATGTAGACCCAAGTCAACTTTAACACCTGTGGACTTCAACTACCAGAGTTCTCCAGCCAACCATGCAGTTCAGGAAGGAGAATTGGGGGAAAATAATATGAATATTCTCTGGGCAAATCCCAAGGATGGACTGATATCATGAGTTTTAAGTGCTTCATTTGATTTTAGCTTATGTCAGATAATAATTGCACATACCATATAAACTCTGTCAGTGGTAGATTTTACAAAGCACATCCGTTGACCAAATCTGCTCTCAGTAGTGTTGCAGTATTCATCCTTTGAGAACATTATATAACATTTTAAAGCCTTGCTGTTTTTGAGCCTTTCATTTTATGCTGAATCCATTTCCAGCCCCATTGCTGAAATTGCTATTAAAGAGTAATAAAGGTGGTTTTTCTTCTGCACCTACCGGTATTACAAAGTAGAATCTTTATAGCAATTGGAACTTTTTGTGGTGGGCATGCGTGTGTGTACACACAATAACAACAGTATGATAACCGCAAAGATAAATGCTATAATAGGAGAAATCCGGGCAATATTGAACAAAACAGTAGAAACAATGAAAGAGAAAAAAGGCATATGACTCACTAGGGAGAATTTAAAGGTGCTTTTGGTGGCTTTGGGTAATTCTCTGAAACCAAGTATGGAGACTTCAATCATTTGTCTCAGAAACACATGTGGGCATGTTTCTCACTGTTTTCTTGATCCCAAAGATCTGTTTTCCTGATCCCAAAGATCTTATTTTGCCACTCTGGAGTCTGGCCTTCCTGAGCCTTCTTTTCACCCCACTCAGTCTGCCTTTTGCATTTTTCTCATGCCATGCCTCTATTTGGTTTGAGACCTGTTTCCCACAATCAGGCAGCAAAACCACAATTGGCTGACAGGATCACTGAGGCCTAATTGTTCCCCCTGCGAAGCCTGAATTCAAGCTAGGTTCCAAGTTTTTCTGCACCGCATAGAGCATCTGACTGATTTTTCAGCTAAAAGTAGGCTTTGAACTGTATTTAAGCAAACCAAACCATTCATTTTCTATCGCAAACTGCCTCCTCTGTGGGCTGCTTTTAGACATCTGGTTATCCCAATTGGTTATGAATACACATTAGGTCACTTCTGTTTTATTTAAACTCTTCAAGGCTGCAGGAAGGAAAATAATACTGTGTAACAAGTGTGTTTTGTTGATTTTAATCTCTAGAGAAGAGTACATGTATGCCAAGTACAACCTTATTATTCTCTCAAGCCTGGAGAGTTAACTGCAATTAAGTTTGAAGATGCACAGACTGGAGAATAATACCAGACAGGAAGCAGAAATGTATAATTGAACCATCCTGTAACTGTTTTATTTCTTAAAAGGAACTAATTTACTATTTCATCTGATTTATGCAGAGAATGGTTAACACATGTTTTTTTTTCTTTTTCTTGTTTTAGTCCAAAGAGTCATCTTCTGTACTTAGCTGTGATATCTCTGTGGATGACAAATACATTGTCACTGGCTCTGGGGACAAGAAGGCTACAGTCTATGAAGTTATTTATTAGAGACAAATCTGAATGAAAACCGTACTCCTTCTAGTAGCACTTTGCTGTATATTACTTTTATTTTTCTTGTTTCCCAATCTGAGGGATGAAAATGTTCAACACAGTTGTGGAATTTTCCCACTAGACTTGCTATTTAATAGCAAGCACTCATTAAGAACATATAAAACCAAATCTTCAGCTATCTACTTGGAAGAAGATGGAATAAGCATACTTAACAGGGAACTGACTCTTTTAATTATGTAACATAGCTGTAATGTATTTATTTTGTTAAAGAAATCTTTCTAACAAGGAACTGACTAAACAAAGTAGTCGGCGTCTGCCTTGGATTTGAAGGTGTGTTGCGTTCTTGATGACTTGTTGGGTTGTGTGTGACTGTTGGGAAGAAAGGGCAAATATATGTGTGTGGGTGCATGCTAATTATATCTGAATAAGTTGTGCAAATATTATTTAAGCCAAGAGTTTCATTAAGTCTTGTAGTTTAAAAAGAATACAGTATTACAAATGGCAAAGGCCTAGTTCACATTAGCCTGTAGGAATATGAAATCTGAAACATCCATTGCTCATCACACCATTGGATGATCATAATATTTGAACAGGATACAGAAATATCAGTAATGATAGGCCCACCTCCCAGACTATGGATTTGTCCAGAAATAACACTAATCTATTATTAAGTGTTGCATGTATAAATCTTCCAAAAACCACAGGCTTTTTCTATAGTGCATTGCAACTAATGAAAAGCAAAAGTATGGCTGCTTATGTCTACTGAGACAAACTGGTTAATATGGAGTGGAATTTATTAAAAAAACATACTTCAAATCATAGTTGATAGTCTTGTGTTTATTTCTCCTAAACTAGCTTT
The DNA here is from genome assembly GCA_032468235.1 of Pseudoxyrhopus heterurus. NCBI lineage: Eukaryota > Metazoa > Chordata > Lepidosauria > Squamata > Pseudoxyrhopus > Pseudoxyrhopus heterurus. Next base: position 227,771 of record JANHJO010004348.1, read on the forward strand.
CCTCAACTTCAGGCTGTTCAGCTGTTTTGGAAGTTAACAACTATCTCAACCAATACAGCCAATGATCAAGAATGATTTTTGATCTCCTTGAAGTTACTCTAGAATAAAAGGAAAGGGGAAGCTTGTAAATCCAAGGCTTAGCCAGGTTTATTCCCAGAGCAGAGTCTTATGCAACTTGGATACTATCCAGTTGAGTTGACTTTCAACTTCCCAAATTCCCAGCCACTGCTTTATCCTAAAGTTTACACATATGGAGGGAACTCAGGTCAGGGAAGATTGCCATAATTACAATTAACCAAACTGTAATTGAGGTTTATGTCTGAAAACAAGTAATAATGGACAACAAATCTATAAATTTGATCAATAAATACTGTATTGTATTCGCTCTATCTTTCTTGCAAAATATGTATCCATTAAAAATTAGAAGGGAGCGAAATCCTATTTTACCATGTTCTATAGCAGGGGTGTCAAACTGACAGCCCGCGGGCCGGATGCATCACGCGCGGGCCACGCCCACCCCAGCTCTGTGAATGGGAACAACGTCACGAAACTTCATGTGATGGCAATGTGACGCGGCGAGTTTGACACCCGTGTTCTATAGCCTCTATTCATCTGCAAGTTTTAATTAATAAGATCATTTTCTTGTTATTTTAGCCTAGGTTTTCAGTCACTCATGTTTTCTCTGGTGGCTTGGTATCCTAACTATATTCTTATGATGTTTTACAAATCATTTAGGTAGTTCAGGTAATATCAGTTTCTGTTTCAAATGAGCATTTCCTTAAGTCCTGCTTAAAAATAATATTGTTTTGAGGATGTGCTCTGTTATGAGAGGCAACCACCTGCAGAGGCGTGTGGGATCATGCATGTTTTTGTGGACCCCATATTATGAGCAAATTCAGTAAGTTCATATTTCTAAGGGAAAATTAAATACAAGAAATTGTGAAAACACATGCCAAAACCAACTACACTCTTAACAAGTTATTTTAAGCAGCCATTTGACAGTGTTTTGTCAACCCCCTGTAGAGTATATAATGGCTGTACTTTGAGACATTTAAGTAGAGTGCATTGGTCAGAATTTTTAATATCACTTTTATTTTGTATATTTCAGAGAGAAGTACAATGTGTCTCAAAGATCATCTTCATTCTTTCTGGATGTTTTTGCTACATTTCTTTGAAAAGAAAGATACACGCCTTTGGGCAATTTTGCAGTTCTAAAGATTACAGAAAAAAATATTTGATACATTCATTGGAGATGGCACTGAGAAGAGAATGGATTCCGACATGAATACAAACTATAAAAGTGAGGACCTCAGAGTTAGAATTTAGAAAAGCACTCATTCTGAAGTGCAGAACAAAATGGATTTTTCACTCGGAGAAGGACTTGCTTTATTTACCGCCAGTTCTATCCAAGTCTTAGTTGAACGTCTCTGAAATGGACGCAGGCTGAGCCATTGTGCCAGAAACCATGTGTTATCTTTTTATGTTGTTGTTGTTGCTGTTAAACTATGACCTGTGACATATTCCTTTTGAATGCTTTAAAAAAAAAAACCTTTTAAGTCTGTGGATCTGCTGATGTACAGTGCCTTTGCTGCTATGGATCAAAATCAAAAGAACTGTGTAGATAAACCTTTATTGTGTAAGTAGAAAATTACTTAATTTCATACTAGAAATGGGTTAATGCTGCAAGTTAAAATGGACTGTTCATTGAAGTTCCAAATGTGGTAGCAAATAATAATATTAATAATAATAATGTGTTAAGTGCTCAGTGTTTGATGTCATTAACAGTTTCGTAATACTCTACAGTGTAGAAAGATTTTGATACTAAACTGTGTCATTGTACATAGGTCTAATGCATTGTATTGACCACAAGTACTTCTATAATGGTAGGTTATTGTTTGTGCATTCAAACTTTTAAGCATTAAACATAAGTAACTTGTAAGAAAATATTTTTTTCTAGTTTTTCCTTCCTTTGTGTGATACAGTATGAAACCAGCAAACAGATGTTATCGTTTTTTCAACTTACTCTAAGAACATATGATGTATATTAAAAGGTATTTCCCATTCCATAGGGTTTTTTTTTCTGAATGAGTTTATTAAACAAAAACATTCTGTGATTATATGAAGTGAATTGTTTGGCAACTTTGTAGATGTTAGTGCCAGATATGGTTTCAGCATGTGGTTTCCATTAATATATCTTTCTTCCTATAGTAGTGACCTGCTTTGCATGTGGCAGTAAACCACAGTGTTTTTGGTTGTTAACTTAGGGTGGCATGTGAGCCATACCATTCTGACTTGTTCAACAAATCACTGTTAGGGGGGGGGACTTCTTAGTACCAATGGAAGAGAATACTTCTATTTCAGAGTTTAACTGTGGGGTCCTTGGTGCTTGCAAGAAAACAACAAAGCTCAAAGAACACCAAGGACCCCACAAAACTTAGTTCTTTGTTCAGCCTATAAAAACACAAGATTCCTTCCCAGGCGTGAATGGGGTAGGTATATGCAATTATCTTACATCAGCTGAAAAGAATGAACGCTGCTGTTCAAAAAAAATAACAAAAACAAATGGATGTGAAGTATAAACAGTTACAAATATTGGTGCTGAGGAACATGAAAATATTTGAAAATTATTCATATTTAATAGAGTTGTACGTTGCATCAGATTTCAAAGAGACAACAACAACAAAAGGCTTCTAAGAGTGTTGGACACTCTCATGGCAGCTGCCAGAAACTTCTTAAAGTAGCTGCAGGTTTTCCCAGGATCACATGACTGCCCTCCATGCTGTAACATAATTCCAAGAAAAGACATATTTGGTCTAAGATAGCAATAGCAATAGCACTTAGACTTATATACTGCTTCATAGTGCTCTCTAAGTGGTTTACAGAATCAGTATATTGCCCCCAACAATCTGGGCCCTCATTTTAACAACCTTGGAAGGATGGAAGGCTGAGTCAACCTGGAGCCAGTCAGGATCGGACTCCTAGCAGTGAGCAAAGTCAGCCTGCAATACTGCATTCCAACCACTTCACCATGATTCTACGTATACACCCATGTGCCCATTTTTCTCTCTTCCTTTCTCAATTCAGTTACCTTTTAGCTACCTAACACTATACTGGTCTCACCCCCCCCCCCTTATTTATTCATTTTTCATCCATCATTCATTTATCGATTCTGATGAAACGGGGGGAGTATGAAAGAGAGAGAGAGAGAGAGAGTCTCTGTATGTGGGACAATGGCTGGTGTATGTGAATTGGCTCAAATTATTTTTTAAGCAAAGTATTTTATGGGCAATTTTAATCCAAAATTATTTACTACATTTTGTAAAGCTATGCTTACAAAATACACTTACATATACACTTATCAGGGAGGGGTATATTTCTAGTTCAGCAAAAACCACAGAATTATAGTCTTTATCTACAACTACAATTTTGGAAGCTCTGGTTGTGTTTTGAGCATCCAACAGAAACTTTCCATGCGCTCTTTATGACATTGCCAAAAAGGCATTGCTAAATGTAAACATAAACCTGACTTAGGTTTATGATATAAATACATTTTTGCACCTCAAATTTTGTTTTGGCAGTTTTATGAATAGATTAAAAAGCAGATCATACCCCAGTGTATGTCATCCTTAGATATCCAAGACCATAACGGATGAGAAGTTTCAGAAGTGAAAGAGTCAACAGAGCAATAAGACTCCAAGGCTGTTTTAGCCCTTTAGGCTCTCCAAGGTTTGAGTCATATGGTGACCCCTTCCTTCTATTTATAGCTCTCAACCTAGATTTTGAGGGTAAAGTGTTTGTCTCCCTTCATCTGGCAAAGTGTTCAGTAAATTTCAATGCTGTCGAAGTGGAACATTCAAGGATGGCATGGTCATCACAGTATACTCATTCACTGGCTTCAACTGCACACTGAATGGGGAAAAAAACAGCCCACTGGACATTTTAGGATTGCACTGATCAAATCTCAGTGAGATGAGGTGTGATCACTGTTCCCATCTCACCTTGCTGCTGATTTTACTGACGATAAGATGAAGTTAAAGCTTTCGTTATGAAGTTATCCTTAAAAGTTGTTTTCGTCTCAGCATTTCTTCTGCTACCATGCTTCCAAGTGGCTTTCTAAAGGTACAGTACAGGTAGTCCTCGACTTACAACAATTCATTTAGTGACTGTTCAAAATTACAACGGCACTCAACATAGTGACTTACGACTATTTTTCACCCTCGTGACTGTTGCGGCATCCCGATGGTCTCACGATCAGAATAAAGACGCTTGGCAACTGACTCATATTTATGACCATTGCACTGTCCTGGGGTCATGTGATCACTTTTGCAACCTTCTGACGAGCAAACTCAATGGGGAAGCCAGATTAATCTAACAACCATGTTACTAATTGAACAGCTGCACTGATTAACTTAACAATGGCAAGAAAGGTCATAAAAAGGGGGTGCAAAGCTCACTTAACTGCCCCACTTAGCAACAGAAATTTGGGGCTCCATTGTGGTCGTAAGTCAAGGGCTACCTGTACATGCTACCACCTGGTTGTCATTGGGTAGTTCTCCTTTGCTTATGTATATTTTTATTTGAGGTATATTTATATCGTATACAAGATTTTGAAAAAATAATTTGTAATCAAAATTGGAATTCTGACACAAATAAGTTGCCAGAAGGTCAAGCTTTTTGGAGTGGATGAAGAAGTTATAATCCTTATTTGCACGAAGGGTTGTGCACTAAGATTTTAAGGGGTTGGTGATTTACTCCTGCTTATGTAATATAATCTGGGGCAACAACAGAAGCACTCACATGGGCACAACAATGATTGATGCTTTCAGCTTCCCTTTTTCCACGTGGGCCCCCTGTATGTTTAACAGGAGAGGTGAAGCGTGAAAAAATATGCTACAGAAGTTTCTCTTTCACAAGCTCTTAAATTATGTGCCTGCCACATCTGCTTTTGAACCAAAAGTTTCTTAACTTAACCTTTGAGACTTCATGTTTGGAATACAGTAGTATCTCTACTTCACAGTAGTTTTTCTTTCTTTTTCTTTTTTCCTTTTTAATGTCAAACCCAATAAATGTTTTTTTACTTTTACCAAATGATTTTCTGTCCCAGTTACAAGGAAACAGTATTACGGTGTCTTTTTCATTATTAAAAAAGGTGTAGTCTGACATTTACAACTTGTCCATAAAACTGCTTTTGACTGCAGTAAAGCATGTCTGTCATTCACTTGCTTTCGTATGGATTGAGTCAAGAATGTTTTTCCCAGTCCTTATAAAACTATCTTTTTGTAGAGACTAAGAGGATTATCTTGCCAGCAAAGGCGAGTGTTTTCCAATTTCTCAAAATAGAATGTTAGATGGAGAAAAGAATTTCCCAGAATATGCTGTTGAACATTCTGAATAGCATCTTCTGAAAAATTGAAGCAAAATGTAAGATGCAGCAATTTGGGGCCAACTTGTGAGACAGTATTATAATTACAGTGTCCCATTCTATATAAATAGTAAAGTCTATGAATTGTCACTCCCCCCCCCGCCCGGAAGATATCCAATGGGCAATTTTGAGCCACGGTGGCACAGTGGTTAGAGTGCAGTACTGCAGGGTACTTCTGCTGACTGCCAGCTGCCTGCAATTTGGCAGTTCCAATCTCACCAGGCTCAAGGTTGACTCAGCCTTCCATCCTTCTGAGGTTGGTAAACTGAGGACCCAGACTGTTGGGGGCAATATACGGACTCTGTAAACAGCTTAGAGAGGGTTGTAAAAGCGCTGTGAAGCGATATATAAGTCTAAGTGCTAGTGCTATTGTGTGGGTGGGTATGTGAGTATACAAGCAATCCTCGACTTATAATCACAATTGAGTCCAAAACTTCTGTTGCTAAGCAAGTCAGTTTTTAAGTAAGTTTTGCCACATTTTCTAAACTTTCTTGCCACAATTGTTAAATGAATTACTGCATTTGTTAGTAATACGGTTGTTACGTGAATCTGGCTTTCCCATTGACTTTGCTTGTCAAAAGGCTGCAAAAGTTGATCATGGTGTCGGGGCTCGCTGCTGTTACTGCTGTTCACTGCCGCTTGCCCCGACACTTCCGGTTTCACCGCCGATCAGCTGGGCAGCCACAAACTCTGATACAATTGCAGAGCTTCTTAGGTTTTGCCAACTTCTATCATCAATTTATTCCCCATTTCGCCCATATAGCATTACCATTGACAGAGCTCTTAAAAACAAAACAGTTGTTGAAGAAGCCACATCCTGGACAACTGTTGCAGTGCAATCAATCATGTCAAGAAGCATTCAATCATTTAAAAAATCTTTTTTCTATAGAACCAATATTGAAACACCCGAATCCCAAATTGCAATTTATAGTACAAGCAGACGCTAGTGATGTGGCCGTCGGAGCTGTCTTACTTCAAAAAGATGATGCTAACAAACTCAAACCATGTGCATATACCTCTAAAAAATTTACACTTAAATATGTACCCGGGGGCAGAAACTTCTTAGCGGATGCATTGTCCCGAAAACCCCAGTTCCATTAGAAGAGAGAGGAAGTCGTACAAGCAATAATTCCATCACCACAGGTGGAGTATAAGGGTCAGGAATCAATAGATATCCATGAAGCGATATGACAGGCATTGAATAACGAGTGGTGGTTGAATAATCAAGTACACCTTACGATCCATAATGGGTTAGCGTGGAATAAGGACAAAATATATGTTCCAAAAGACAGTAGGCAAATGATCCTACAAAGGTGTCATGATGCTAGGTCTGCAGGGCATTTTGGCTTTATCAAAACTCTTAACCTTGTCAATCGACAATTTTGGTGGCCTGGCATGCGGAGGGATATTAAAGTATATGTTCAAGCTTGTTCGGTATGTGCCATTGCAAAACCAAGAACGGGAAAACCTCTCAGCCTCTTACAATCTGTGGTTCATCCATCTGCTCCATGGGAGGAGATAGGAATGGACTTTGTTGTTGATCTTCCCAGAAGTAAAGGGGCTACTGTGATATGGATTGTGGTGGATTTGTACTCCAAACAGGCTCATTTTATACCATGTAATGGTCTGCCTTCGGCATGATGGTTGGCAAAATTGTTTATACGTCATATATATCAAATACACTGAGTACCAAAACGTATAATATCTGATCGAGGAGTCCAATTCACTGCACGATTTTGGCGTACGTTTATTAAAATGATTGGTTCATCCCAGGGACTCAGTTCGGCATATCACCCTCAGACCAATGGAGCTGCTGAAAGAACTAATGCCATGATTAGTAGATTTCTCCGCAGCTATGTGTCAACACAACAGAACGACTGGGTGGATTTGATCCCTTTTGCAGAGGTTGCATACAACAATGCTGTCCATAGTAGCACCGGACTTGCTCTGTTTAAAATTGTGTATGGTATGGATTTCCCTGCTATACCGGAACTGTCATTTCCTACTACCACTGCTCCTTCCCCTGACAAATGGATAGAAAGGTTTCCGGAGATATGGAAAACGGTACATCACACTTTACAACATGCCCAAGAAGTAGTTAAAAAACAAATAGACAAACAGGATAGACATGACACCTTTCAGGGTAGGAAATTTATTTATCAACAACATATTTAAAATTAAAGTTACCCAGTAAGAAGTTAGGTCCAAAATATATAGGTCCTTTTAAAGCATGTTATAAATCCTGTTACCGTTCAATTAGACTTACCGTCACATATGAGGAGGGTACATCGGACGTTTCATATTAATCTGTTGAAAGTGATGGAAGGTAGTGGGGATAGACCCTTCAAGCAATCTCCTGGACCAGCATATGATTCTCATTATGAAATAGATGCGATATTAGATTCTAGAATTTGGAAAGATGAAGTACAATATTTAGTACATTGGAAAGGATATCCAATAACTGACACCTCCTGGGTGTGGGTGAAGGATATTAATGCCAAACGATTGATTCGAATATTTCACTGTGCACATCCTACCAAGCTGGGACCATAACCTGGCCTATGAGTATGCTCACTAATATCTCATCTTTCTTTCTGTAGGAGACAACTTGGTAAGGGGAGCCGCCTGTCGGGGCTCGCTGCTGTTACCACTGTTTGCTGCCGCTCACCCCGACACTTCCAGTTTCACTGCCAATCAGCTGGGCAGCCGCTGATCAGCTGGGAGCTCACTGCCACGTTGCCACTGCATTCTTGATGGTCGTGGCTCGCTGTGGCTTTGCCAATCGTCCTTGCTCCATCCGTGTTGGGGGTTGTGGTGGCCCTAGGAAGTTGGCGATCATTTCAGATGCTATTTTGCGCGTGGCTGTATTTCACTTGGTGGAGGGGGTGTGCCTTGGTGGGGGTGTGTGGTTATGGCTGCTGGGTGTACCGGATGTCGGGTTATAGCGGGTAATTATAAATACGGTTGGTGGATTGACTGTGTGTCGCCGGTTTTATTTTTCATACGGACGTTATGTTCTATGTACCTGGTCTATCACCTACAATTGAGTAAAAGAACCTGCTGCATGAACTTGTTGCTGTTCTTTATTTCGTCGAAAGGGAAAAGCCAGCATTGACACACGGGTCTCCAGAACACTGCAACCATCATAAATATGAGTCAGTTGCCAAATGTGTGAATTTTGATCACATGACCATGGAGATGTTACAATGGTCATCAATGTGAAAAACAGAAGTCCCTTTTTTCAGTGCCCTGTAACTTTGAACAGTCACTAAATAAATGGTTGTAAATTGAGGGTTACCTGTAAGTTTGTGTACAGACTCAAAATTGCTTTGGGGGAAAGAATTCAGTCAATGAAAAAAGTGGTTTTAAAGGATATAAATTTTCTATATTGGGAAATGAAGCAAAATTCAAATTTTAACAAAAAGAGAAAGGCAATGGGGAGATGACAGTAGGTATAATACTTTAAATATGCCTTTTTGATGACAATCAGTAATTGCTAAAAGCATCTTGTGGTAACCATGCTGCTTGTTAAGAGTGTTATCTATGTAATTTTACCCAAGCTAAATTTTCTGAAGTAGGCCAAATTACTACACTGGGTCTCCTTTCCGAGCAGGAAGTGGATAGCCTCTAAGCTCAGGTACAAAGAGAAAGGCAACTTTATTTATTTGTGAAGATGCGTCCTTTGCCTTGTGGCAAAGTGCTTTTGTGATGCCTCTCTTCCATTATGCTCCCCAAATTAGGGGTTGCTTTGAAAAATTAGATGTCATAAAATAATTCAGAATCATTCTACTAATGGATAAAATGCTGATAGAGACACCTTTAGAATTAAGTTTCTCTCCTTGTGGAGAGCAGGATTTGGTATAATTAAAATCAAAGCATGCTATATAATTCTCATCCAATATAGACTTCCCGGGTAGCCTACCTTTGCATTTAGGTGATTGGAAGTGAAGTGGAAGATCTGTTAAACTGATGGAGGAGTGGAAGGAAAGTGGAAGCGAGAAAAATGCCTTTTTTTCTTTTTTAAACCCATAAAATACTATTCCTCAATATGTATTGCTCATCTTGTGTGTAGCCGATGCATTAAAGCAAGGAGTAAGCTTGTGTCTGAAAATTGCTCTATTTTTCAAAAGACATTATTGGCTACATGTCATTGAACTTCCAAGGCATCAGCATTTGATAGACTTGGACAGACTTCATGAATAAACTCGAAACAAATAATACAGTTGTCTTCACTCTTTCTGTTGGCTGTCCTGGCTTGTGAAAAAAGACCATTAACTATATCATGGTGATAATCATGATGGGTTAAAAAAATGAAAAGAGTGAAACACCCAAGGGATCATTGTATGAAGTAGGGCAGTGGTGGGATTCAATTTTTTTTACTACCGGTTCTGTGGGCGTGGCTTTGTGGACGTGGCTATGCAGTCGGCCAATCAGAGGTGGTATTTTCCGCAGTCAGCCAATCAGAGGTGGCATTTGCCGGTTCTCTGAATTATCGCTACCAGATCTCCATAACCTGTCGGAACTGGCTGAATAGCACCTCTGAAATAGGGTATTTATCTATTAACTTTTAACTTTGAAAAGGTAAAGGTGCTATGGGAGGAACTGTTAGAGCTTATTTGAGTTCTAAGCCAAAGCTAACTTTTAGAAAGTGGCCACATAGAAACCATGTGAAAAATGGAAGATAAAAGTAGATTTTTTCCCCCTCCTTTCAACTAAGCGAGCTTGTAAAATTATACATTCCTACAGTAAATAAAACGAGTTGAATTGGAATTATGTAGGGATTGTAACTTCCAGGGTCTTTTCCTTTTGCACAGAACTCTGTGTTCATGTGTTTCAAAGGGTGAGAGGGTAAAAGAGAATGCATTTATTTTTATTTTATTTATTTATCACATTGTTCAGGCACCCATCTCCCTCACAGAAAGAAGCAGCTCTTACCTAAACAGAAGGAGTGATTCTGATTTATACATATAAGGAACCTTAGTGAGCTCAAGTTATTGTGTAAAGCAGGGGTGTCAAACTCGTCATGGCAGCGACACATGACATATCGGGACTTTTTTCCCCTTTGCTAAACCAGACGTGGGCGTGGCCAGCACGTGACACATCCGGCCCCCGAGCCTCGAGTTTGACAGCCCTGGTGTAAAGGGTCCCCTGAGGAAATAGCACATAGGTGGGGTTTGGTTAACAAATCCTTGTTCCCAGTTTAAAGTTTCTCTTGATTTCTCTTTTTTCCCCTCAAGTTTTATCACTACAGATTTATTCCTCTGTTATGTGGAAGGCAAAAAAAAATGCAAACAATTGAAGGAAGGTCAGTAAGACTACCTTAAGCATGCACACTTCAGTTTTAGAATTAACCATGGAGAGTCTTCGAAGCCTTCAAGGGTGATGAAAAGAGACAAGATTCTACTTACATTCAGAGGGCGCTTAGGGCAAGCATATTATCGTGCCCCTTTGCATCACCTCCCGTACAGAGAGAATAAAAAGCTATAGGAAAGAGCCTCTTCTGTGTCAAGAAACTTGGGAGTCTCCACTGAGCAGAGAATCTCTATCATCAGAAGAAGCTTTCTCCTCCAACAAGTCATCCTCTAGTTATGAAGGCTGATGTGGAAAGGGTAGGTAGGGCTTGTTCCTGCTTTCCCTGAACATGAGTAGAATCTCACAATTCCTTATAGAGTGTGAGGAAAGCTACAGTTAAACCAGAGTTCAAGAGGAGGACTTAAATTATGGAAAACGGCAAAAGACAGGAAGGAGAAAGTCTACTTAGTGCAACAGGGAAGCCACAATAAAGCACAGGACCTGCCATAGCGTTTAGGCAGAGCAAATTAGTTGGGTGTCATGAAAGGGCAGCACATTGTTTGCTTGATGCTATTATTACTATATTTTTAACACCAGAGAGGGGAAGTGGTGCTTAGGAGATTTTCTCCTCACCTGCCAAAATAATTTAACTAGGTTTGCTATTATTTGGCTTGACACAGAAGGGATGGCAGGAGGGAGCAGCATTGCCTGCTGCATTCTGCCAAACAGAAGCAAAATTTATTGAGCCAGCTTTGCATTTCTAATATAAAGTGGGTTTTTTTTTAATGCAATTTCAAATCAGGAATTAAAAAAGGTGCCATCAAGATTTTCTTTTTCGCTGTGTGTATGTCTGCATGCATTCTAACAAATTTGCATTCTATCAAATTTGCGGGCTATTCTATTTGGAAGATGTTTTGACAACTTTAGAACAGTTACACACCCTCTTTCAAGCCTGGAATGCTTACTTTCAACTGTTGGAAGAAATATCCTTCTGGGTTCTGCTCCAAGTGGGAAAAAGACACTGGAAGCATGGTGACTGCTTGGA